>PVKE010001712.1:0-94478 GCA_004027555.1 Craseonycteris thonglongyai | reverse complement strand
TAAATAGCCAGTACCACAATTATTAACAGAGCATGAGCAGTATTATACAGTGCTCCTCGCTCCTGCACCCCAGGACTTCCTTCACGTGGAATGATCTGTGATATTACTGAAGTGTGAGTCCCAGTGATTTTCAATGTTAGCATGGTGGAGCCAAACCTCCTGGGGAGCTAAACCCAACACTCACATGAAAAAAGTGGTTTGGTTGCTCTCAACTCACAAAAATGACCATTGAAAAGATGACAAATGTGTCATGAAAGGATGTGTGTAGGGAAAAAAAGGTTCTTAATGGAAATGCAATCTGAGAGAGGAATATAAGCATTCTGATATTTTTGAGTTGAGGGATTCAGAAATACGAGGGCTGTCCAGAAAAAAATCCAGCCATAAATGCCTCTCTTGTTCATAGGACATGGCTGGATACTTTCCCGACAACCCTTGTGTCTCAGGATATCGATCTTTCTCAAGAATGTCACGAATACAATATAGAAGGAATGCAAAATCTAACTTCAAATTATAATTTAAGAAGAAAGGAGACAGGGAAGGGAAACTGAAAACTAATATTTATGGAAGATCTAAAATGAATGCATCAGGAAGAAAGATAGACTATAATTAGCAATGTAATTATAGTCCTAGGTAAATAGGAAATGTCAGAAGGTACCTTTTCAAATATAAATTTTCTGTTTTGGATATAAGTATGCACAATGGAAATAAACATATACCCTTTTAAACAGTGGTTCTCACTCCTGGGAGCACATTGGAATTATCTAGGGTGCTTTTGGAAAGTACTGACGAAGACGCTGGGGGCACAGGGCTTGGGTATTTTTAAGATGTTCCGAGGTCATTCTGTTCCCATCAGGCCGAGAACCAGTGCTACAAAGCCTCAAGCTCAGGCCGGAATGTTTACAGTGATTTGTTTATTGATCTACCTGCTTCCTTAGAGAATTACAAGAGCCCTCAGTGTTACTTAGTAACAACGTTCAAGGCATAAATAATGTAAAGATTGTAAATTTTGGATCTGAATGATTCAGATAAAAAGTCACTTCCTAGCTGTCCGACACTGGCAATAAGATAGCATATTTGAAGGTGTTCTGAGCATGGTGACAGAAGGTTAATAAGTATTAATTTATTTCTCTTCGTTAAAATTTTATTCATGTGTACTAAATGTTTGGAAAAAGAGCTGGTGTCTCCTTTTTAACTGGGTAAGAGCAGTTGTCATTTGGAGCCCAGCGAACCAATCATTCACACATGTGAGAGAAGCGAGGCTACATTGTCCCCTAAGTGTTTTATACGTTCCACAAAAGTAACACGCGTCTTAGTGCTATAAAATGGATCACAGCTCTGAGTATTATGGATAAATCTTTCTTTGAAAACCTTTAGGTTGGTGAAATTGAAGATAGAGGAGAGGTCTGAGGTTGGGTCCAAAGCTAAATTTTTATTAAAAAAAGAAAAAGAAGAACTTCACACTTTCCATTATCAGATAGTCATTCTAAATAGCACGATTCTAAGACGGTGGTCTTTCCTGCTACTGCAGCCTTGTAGGGAATTGGTAGCTACTGGTGACGCGAGTGGCTTTGCTTTGATGTCAATCCCTGTTCACTCACATGTGTGCCCAGACCCAGCACGCCATACTCACTCCGGTTTTGTTGTTACAGCATGCTCTTTTTCTTGCTGCCAGGGACATGGCTGTTGCTGGAATGACCTAGAAATTGCATCAATAGGAAAGATGGTATTATTACTTCTCATCAGATAAAAAAGTAGTAATCTTTGCCTTTCATTTACCACCAGTTGTGGGAAAACCAAGCTCAAGAGAACAAGAGGGAAATGTGGCAGTGCCCTGGATCTTGGGAATCTCATGATCCCCATTTCAACTGTAAAGATTAAAGAGTGGGGACAGATGGGGGTTTCAGGATAAGAGTTTCAAACTCTTTCATCTCCATTCCTTTCCTCCGTCATCTCTAGAGGGATTTGGATTTGTCAATAGAATGAGTTGTTTATTCATTATTTTGCAAGGAATGTTTCTGAAAGAATTGCTTGCTGAATCCAAAATTCACTTTTCTTTCCCCTTTTTGTTTTGTTTTGTTTATTTTTAGTTACTGTAATCTGCAGCCACTTAACCAATTTCCCCAAAGTTATCTGAATTAATTTGGCAAGCATCCAGAAAGGAAATGGATGGTTTTGTTTGCCTGGCAGTTGGGAACTAAGAATTCTGTCCCCATGCCTTGCCCACTTCCCTAACTTTCCCCTCACTCCCAAGGCCACCACTGCTTCACTAGTTCCCCAGCTGAGGGTTTGAGAATTATTTTTGGTTCCACATTCTCCTTTCTGCTCCTCTACCCATGATAGGCAACAAGTTCTCTTTACGCTGAGGTTCAGGAATCTTGTCTATAGTGCATTCTATGTGGAGAGAAATAATATACTGCTGAGAGAGCTGTAAGAAATGACATCACAATTCTCAAGACTTAGAATTAACTTTTTAGTCATATTGAGTCAGCAGCTGTGACTAGAAGTTCTTACTGGAAGAAATTTTGTATCATTGAAGAGTGGGATGTAAATAACTTCTTTCCACTTTAGAAAGATTAGCCAGAAGGGTTTGTTTGTTTGTTTGTTTGTTTTTTGCCACCTCAGCTGCCCTTGAGTAGTTAGTTTCTTCCACTCTTTTCTTACATTTCATTGAGCTCTGACAACACGTCAGGCACTGCTAGGTGCCAGGTGCTGGACGTGTTTCGTTCATTCCAACCTCATAGCAATCCTGGGAGGTAGGTGCTTTTAGTTTCCTCATTTGACAAGGAGAAAAGAAGACACAGAGAGAGTGAGTGACTTCTCTAAGAAACTGGAAGAGTTGGGATTCGAAGTAAGGCGTTTGGTTTCCAAAACCCAAACCTTTAACTACTACTCCACACTGGCCAATTCTTACACTTCTTCTCCATGCCTTCATAGAACTTATTCACTCTCATCCCACACCAGCCTCAGTCATTGCATTGTCCTCTGTTCCTTGCCTGCTTTCTTTTTTCCCAGACCACATCTACCTTCATTCTTTCAGAGCAGGTCTAGCATTTAATACCTTACAAGGCAGCTTTCCTGACAAATGTCACCCACTCTGACCATTAGCTGACTCCATGTCACTTGTGGAGAACACATTGTATTATTGTCAACTTTGCTTACATATTGCCTTAAACGCCAATACCCCTAACATTCAGAGGCCACATGTATATTTGGCAGCCCGGCCATTCTGGGGTATAGCTCAGAGCCCAAAAGAAAAGAGAAAATATTTTTAACCCCAAAATAAATACACGTTAGTGTTCATGGACTAAGCTTCTTTTTGTTGTACTCTTAAGCTATACTACTTTCTAAGCTTCAGGAACAAATAATTTAGAACAGGAAATGACAAACGGGCCCACCATGTCTCTTTTATAAATAAAGTTTTATTAGAACAAAGCCATGCCCATTGGCTTATACATTGTCTGTGGCAGCTTTTGTACACTCAGCATAGAGTTGAATAGCTGTGAGACTGTGTGGCTCTCAGAGCCTCAAATAATCATTATCTGATCTGGTTCTTTACTGAAACAATTTGCCAGCTGCTAATTTAGAAAATTAATGAATCTGTTAGAAGAAATTTAGACCAACATTAAATTACAACTCGAATGAATAAATCATTCCATTTTACTTGATGTAAATTAAACTCTACTAACTTTTTTTAGGATTAGCTTATTTCAGAAATGCTAAGTATTTATTTTCATTGTTCCCTTGCAAAGAGGTTTTATAAAGCAAAATAATAGTAATAATAATAATAGTACTTATAATATATGAATCCTCACCCAGTTGGCTTAATGGCATGTTAACACATCTTTGTTAGGTCATTATGAGTAACTTGGTAACTCATTGTATTTCATTTTTTGTCCATTCAGAGCTTCAGAAATTGGAGGGTCTTTATATAGGATGGACCAAGAAAGTGTGAAAATGTATTGGAATGTGTGGGATTGAATTACAAATCTTCCAGATAATCTATCCAAATGAGTAATTAGGAGGATACTCTTTCTCTTCCATTTCTAAGCACATTTGAGCAGCAGAGTTTTTGTGACATTAAGGGTCATGAAAGTCATTTGTATAAAGAAAAGTATTATTATTCATTTTTCCTTACAAAAACCCATACTTTTTTTCAGTTTTAGAAGTAAAGTATGTGTTTTTACAAATGAAATACAGAAGAACTGTAGACCATTAAAACTCTGTGATCGAAAATTCAAACTTTTAGGGATCCGCTAAATACAGTACTTGAATATAAGAGTAACACAAAGCCATAGCTCATCACAAATATGAAACCTATGTTTTGCAAATGCTTGTTATATAAACATCTTCTAATTTGTTTAACGTTGAACAATTTGTTCTGTTAAGACTTGTAACTGATGAATTACTGTTGTGTAAGAAGTGAACTTAGTGAATAAGTGTGATTAAGATCGGGCTTACAATTACACTGTTACAAAATGACCTTACTATTTTTTCAGGAGAAATATTTCAAGTCTTTTTTAGTACTTGGAAAAATAATATCTTTTGATTTTTTTTTCCATTTAACAGGTAATAGTTGAAGATAATTTCATAACACTTTTAGTTTTATTTGTGGTTTCAAAAGATAAAAAGATTTGCCTCTGTTTGGGGTAAGTTATAAAACCATATAATGCATGTATTTTATGAAGTTATCAATAATTAATTCCATAGTTTCTATCATTAGCTGCTTCCTGCAAAACATGCTAATTTAAAATGTTATAGCAATTTTGGAAAGATTTCAAGAACTATTACAAAAGTGATTAATTATATGCAGTGATTTCTTCTTTATTAACTTTTCTGTGTATTTACAAGTATATTGCAGTGTTTTGAAAATGTTCAAACACAATTCTCTTTGAAAAAAGATATTCTTCTCATTGTATGTATAGCTGAGGACCATGAAAATACACCTGTATTCTGAACCCTTCTATCACTTCCCTGTTTGCTTATGTGCCTACTCTAGAGTTTAAGGCTCAATCTAGAAAGTGCCTATTGAACCTTTCAAGAATTGATGGATGTTTTTATGGCCTTCTGCCATATTCAGTAATAGCAATAGCCTGGTGTGATACTCTTTGATAATATTTATTGAGGGTGATAAAGTAATTTAGTTGTGGAACAAGGAAGTTCAGATTCTCTGAAACTGCTTCACAGATTTATACACCTTTTTAAATTTCAGTTGCCTGGTCACTTAGGTTTATGGAGTAAGGTATGAATTGCACCTTTGCCCCTCTGTCAGCCTGAAACAAGTGCTATGGGTTATGCTGCTGATCCTGGTAGAGTCAGGTAAATCTGGAATTCGGTTTCACACCTGCTGTGTGACCTGGTTAACAACATTCCTAATGTTCTGTTTGCTGGTCTGTTAAAATATAATGATAATATCTGCTCAGCCAGATGATCATAGAGATACCAGTGTAAAGCATGAACCCTATAGTTGGCAATTAGTAGTGGCCTGCTTCTGTGTCTTGTCTCCCCGCTCTTCATACCCTGCTCCCCAAAAGAAGAATACATGGAATGCACTTTGCCACCAGCTCCTCAGGCTCTTTTAATGCTAGTAAAAAAATTGTTTTGTTTTTTAATTGTGATAGGGTATGTGGCAGGGTCAATTTATATCTAAAGCTACATGAGTTATTCTAATGGGTTGTTTTAACTTAGGAACTTGTCGGAGCTTTGTGGCAATGGCCATGTTTATTAGACCTGGCTTTCTGCTCCTGACTTCTGGTCTAGGCTGCTGCAAAGGAAGTTGACACTGTTCAAGTAGAGAGAAGCCCCTAGAAGAACAGAAATGAACACAAAGTTGTATCACTCTGTTGAGTTCTGTGTTTTCTCTCAGTTTGGGAGAGAACTTTCATGGCAATTTAAAGAAATAGCCCACAACATTCCAAAAGCTTTCCTTTCAGTAGCTCTTAATACCAAAAGCAGAGTGAATAGATTGCTCATGATGTTTCAGGAAAAGAAACCATCAACTTTGGGGGAAAGCTTCCTGGAATGACTTTTTTTATTTCAGAGTGGTCTCAAGTCCAGGGTTCCAGCCAAAGGACAAATATTTACCTAAGCTTAATCTGACTCAAAAGTGATTTCATGTACGTCTGGGGACATGACCAGTGGCAGTAACGATCATCATTAAGGATGAGTGATGCGGGTAGAAAATGGGGTCCAGGATTTCTTTAAAAATTGCCTCCAAGTTTCAGCATCTCTAACATAATTGACAATATCAATCAGTGAACCATAATGCGTCTAACCAAAGGCTCGTTGCTCTGGTGTTAACCAAAACCCCTTAGCAAGCATCCAAGTGGTAAAACAAACAAAAGCAAGTCTCGTGAACACTGAATATCCAAACTCTAATATCCACATTCCCATTCTAGGTATATACAAACAAACTCATGAGATAAATGAGTTGCAAACAGTAATATGTTAGAAATAAAACTAGAGCTCAGATTGTCTGCCAGGTCCAAAAATAGCACCCACGTCTCTACACAAGTGGATCCTTCCCAGGCCTCCTGCATCAGAAATCCTAGGGGATAATCTACTGTAAGTGTCTTAGTTAATCCAATGATCATGTGCACTGGGAATTTCGGTACTACACTGCTCGGCTACAGATGTCCACGTAGCCCTACTAATAATTATGAAATCTAACATAAAACAAACAGCATGATGTTCTGGGCTAGATGTAAGATCTGAGTCAAAAATCCCTGAGGTCAGAGAGACAGGGTTTCAGGTCCCAAATCTCTTAGGCCAACACCATATGCTGCCACACACTTACCAGGCAGGATATTCATTGTGTGTGGAATGTTTCTTCCCATTCCTATTGAGCACTTCCGACCCCCACTCTATTCTTTCTGAATACCTTGAGAATGGTATTGGCAAAGGAAAGTTGAGGGAATGAATTCAATCTCTAACATTAACTATAAAGCTTGGAAGAGCAGCCCCACATATGAAGGACTGTGACAGGTAATAATAGCCTTACTAACTTTTTTCTATTTAAGTATTTTTGCCCTACTTTGTACCACATATTTAATTTATTTAAATAATCATTTTTCACTGATAACCAATATAAACCAATGCCATACCACCACTCTTCATTGTATCGTAAGTCAAGAGACAGCTAAAAGGCTGAAAGATGGTCTTTAGGAGTTTGGTAACATAGGCCTTTCTCCAAATCAAGTCAAATAAATGGTACTCACCATCAGACCTGCTCCTAAAATTCCTGGGAACCACCATTCAAAGCAAGAGATGGGGTTTTGGAAATATTGGCCTTTATCAACTGCATTGTAGATTAGAGGTATTGCGTTGAGAACTGTTCCCACCAGAAGCAGGACCAGCAGGCTGTACCCATTACAGGATGTCCACCCTTCGTAGCAAGTCATGGTCACCCCCCGGCTCAACTAGAAATGCTGTCACAGTCACTGTTTGTGTGCCACTGTCTTGCCTTTTATCCTAAAGCTTCTCACCTAGTTAACATTTGTGAAAAATTATTGCAGGCAATAGTTCAGAGTCCACTAGGGCAGGGCATTATTATGAGGACAGTTACAGGAAGTAAGGATAATTTTATATTATGATGGAGCGGGAAAAGGAAGGTGGGAAATATTTATAGTTTCTTTTGGATAAATGTGTGCATGAATATAGACAAAGAGTAAGAGAGAGAGAATAGGTTATTTTACTAGTATGCTTTATAAAAAGTGAGAACAAGAATACCCAGTTGACAAAAACTATTGTTTCCTGTCGTATTGACATTACCAGCTATGGAAATTCCTTATTTTGAAATTGTTCAACAAGAAAATAAACAGATATGAGATTGGGAGGAAAATATTTCCTGTACTGGAAATGTTCTTGATTAGTCAAAAATGTTAGGGCATACATAAAATGTAAAAATGTGTTGTCATATGATTGCAGTCTTATAGACCAATTTATTTAGAGATAACCCACCTAAGGCTTGTGGGAGGTTTGATTAATGTTAGCAGACTAAAAGTGTTCAAATATGGAAATCAGAATGAAACACAGGAATAGGAGAGAGACTAGAGGAGAAATTATTGTGTTTTATTCTCTTCAAAGTTTAAGTATTTGCTCAATCAGGTACAGCACATTTCTGGACCAAGTTTCCATCTTGTCTGCCTACTAGTTTGTGAGCTTCTTGAGAAAAAGTCTGTCTGTTGGGATAGACTTTAAAATACAAACGTTCTCACTTATGCTGTCAATCATGGATGGATAAGGGGGTCTACTCATGACCCAGATGACAGAGGCACCAATCATCTTTGTGGGCAGAGTAAAAAGATGTGATGAGCCCCCCGCTGAGTCTTAACATTTCTGTCCAGAAGAGATTCACATCACTTCTGTTCACATTTCATTCGCCAAATGAGTCATTCAGTTATGCTTGAGTTCAAGTAGGTGATCGAATGCAAACCAACATTTATCCCGAAGAGTACAAACATCAGGCAGCTCTAACATCTTCTTCTGTGAAATCCCCATCCCACCTTAAGTCCAGAGCCCAGATGCAGCAAATGCTGTTGAGAACGATGAATGAATGAATGAATGCAGAAGTGGAATCAGGGGAGTCCCTAAGCTTGGGTAGAATGGGTTTAGAGAGTAGCGCCCCCTCTGAAGGAAGCAGGAGGAGCTCCTCAGCAGGTTACAATGGGTGTGTTTGGTGATAGACACTGAACCATGAGCTCTAATTGGGGGTTCAAGCAGAAAAAGACCCATCGTACTAAATAAAGTGATGTGAGGAGAGAGGACACAGGAGGAGAGGGAGGTCTAATGCCACTTCTGCTGGAGGGCCCTTATCTCACCTTTGACTTGGGCTTGACCCAAGCCAATGACTACTACTTGTTCCGCTCATCTCAGCTTCCCTGGGAGAACTTTACAAGGCCTCCAGTTTACTTCCTGAAGGACTTTTGGCCATATAAAATACCTTATTTTAAAGACATAGTCACAAGAGGACTATGAGAGTCTGCAATATTTGTTTTTTTTTAATCCTGGCGTCGGCCCCGGCCCGTGCGGACCCATGTGCTGAACTGGGAAGTGCCCCCAGTTCAGTTCTGTCTCTGTATCTCTCTGTCAAAAACAATAAAAACAAACAAACCAAAGAGTCTGCAATATTTTACTGTCCTCTTCATTCCCTGCACAACCAGTATAAGTCTGAGTGAAGTCTTGGTGAGAAATTGTAAGCATGTCACATGTAGTCGTTTCCATTTTTAGTCATCGTCCTCACTGATATTTAAGGAGATGACTCAAGGAACTACCTTCCAAGGCTGACATCTCTACCAATTAGAGATGTCCAAATTAGCATTTCCCAAACTTCCCACATCCCAGATTCAAGGAGAAGGGTCTGTGAGCACCTTCCCCATCCTTTTTCAAGTTTCCCACTGTCCCAAGTTACTGCTCAGATTCTGCAGACAAAAGAAGACAGATAATGAGAGTCACTCAAAAGTTAGCGAAAAGAGGACTCTCAGAATCACAAGATTTTGGGTTCCAGAGCTGACTTGGAGCAGTTCAAGCACGGGCCACGTGCAATCCCAGGCATGGATGTGGACACGCAGACAGGCCCACGCCCGGGCCGGTGCAGCCAGGAATGTGAACCATGCTCGTTCTAGAATATGGTGGCTTTTAACCAAGACACACCCAGACTCACTCTGAGATCTGGGCAAGAGGAGCTAGCTGTACATAGTAGGGTCTTATAGATCATAAGTGCACAGAAATAAACCTATTGCAGAATGCAAGCCCCCCCCCCGCCCCCCACTTCCACTTAGGATCCAGAGCTCAGCCTGTAAGCAAAGCACCTGCGATGTGAAGTGACAAACACCACTCAGGCCCCAGAAGTGCTTCTCCACAGCTTTTGGCTCATGTCCTTGAAGCAGGAGCTCACCTCCTCTGACTCCTTAAGGTTTGTGGACTGATCACTTACAGGCGTGTGGAGGTGGGCTTGTGGGGGAGAAATATGTAGGCCAGTCCAATCCTCCTTCTCATCATGAATGCACAAATATTCTTGGTTAATGAAGTACCATTCCCTGTAGGGAGTGGCAAGCATCCATTCTGCTGCTTCTGTTCTAACTCCTGGTCCCAGAGGTTCTCACATGCCTGTGTGGTCTTCACAACGTTTGCATGTAATGGCTGAGCAAACGCTCACAACATGAAATGGTACAGATTTTTCTTAGATTTGTTTGCATGTAGGTCTAGGTGGACAACGCAGGACATAGACTATCGAGCCTTTATGATGGCCATAAATGGATGCTAAACACTACCTTTACCCTCATAATACATTTGTTAAAAATTTAATGACATATTTTAAAAAGTAAACATTTCAACCTGATTTAAAGAATTTTTATGTAAAACGTGGATGTTCATTAAAACGTAATTTGCTTTTGACTTTTGATTTGGTAGGTAATTTTGAAGATTTTTTTTTCAAGGAAGTTAACTTTTAAGCATGTGAAAACTACTTTTATGTCTTTTTACTTTTATACTTTCTACATTGTGTTCTTTTGAGGAAAACATTTTCAAATTTTGTAGTTTGCATACTATTACATTTCATTTGTAATTCTTTAGCTCATTACTGTCAGTAAACTACAAATTATTTTTAAATTCTTTATTATTACAAACTTTTAATAATTTGCTCAAATACAAGTAAAGGAAAACACTCTAGAATAAGTGGGTAACAATTAATGAATTATGTGTGTCTCTATTTTACTACTCATCCAGATACTCTGACCCATCAACAAAATACCCAGACATAATGCAGTAGCAATTAAATTCAGTTGTCATTAATATTTTGCTAAAAAGCAAGCATTTATACATCTTCTTTTATTTGGTATGAAGATAGTATTTGACAAGGCAGAAAGAGTGCATTTTAAAGATCTGTTATCGTAATGTATTGACTTTTGACATTGAGATGTAAGTTCCACAAGCTTCCATTTGAACTCAAATCTCAGCCTTGCAAATATTAGGGCTAGTCCTACACGCTAACCAAAGTGGGGGCATTGGAGCCAAGCTACTTACTATATAGGTTCAGTATGTGGGAGGTGGGGGCGCACGCATGAGGTAAGGGTGTAGGGGGGCTAGAGGCAGGAAGTGGGGAGGAGCTGGCAGACAGATCAGTTAGGAAGGCGGGGGCCACGCTCCGAGGCTTGAAAGCTACTCTCTGATGTTTGTGTTTATGGTGAGTGGCAGCACCGAAAGGTTAGTCATGGAAGCAGAGTCCCAAAGAGTCCAGGGGACAGGTGAGGTGTCCTTCCTGCAGGGCAGTCAGTTATGATGCTCGGAACCACAGTTTCTGGGAGTAAACCCCCCAAGCTGCTCTGCCCCTTCGGGCAGGAGGTGGGAGGTAGGGTTTGGATCACTCCGTTTCAAATCCTGTGTTCAGAGGGAGTTTCACCCTATTAAAAAAGGGGGGGGCTGTTTATTGTCCTTCTCCCAATGACCTGAGAGAAAAATATTAAGTAAAAAGGGAACGTATTCTTTTTTTTTTTAATTGTATTGTTTGACAGATGGAAGAAAGAGAGAGAGAAGGGGGAGTGCCCAGAGCAGTCTCCATAGTTGTACATCATTGACTGTGACACAGTTTCACTCCACACAGGTGGATGTGGGGCTGCAGGGGTCGGGAACCAAACCGGAGGCTTCCCACGTGGGAGGTGAGAACCTTTGCTGTTGCCATGTCAGCCCAGCAGTTACTAGTTGCGCTACAGTTCAGCATAGGGTTTGCACAGGCCCGGGCCAGGAATCAAACCCTGGACCTCATGACTGCGAGGCAGGTGCTCAACCACTAAGCTATCCCGGCATCCCCCTGAAACAAGTTCTTTAAAATGGCATATCTAGTCATTCCTTCTGTAGCTCATGGAATGCTATGGGATAGAAGACCACTAGGGGATGTAAAATGGGGAGGGAGTCATGCTGTGTTAGGAGCCCCCTCCAGAGGTTTGGCTTTCGCAGGTCCCTCGGACTTCATTTGTCTTTCTCACAATTCGTTTCTTCACATCCTGTGTCACCATTGTGGGTCATTGCCCTGATCCTGTATCACATTCCACATTTCATTGTCTGACAGTGTTGTTCCCTGAAAGTAAACACTGTTAATCTAGTGGGATCCTGATTTTAGCCCACAGTTACCATGAACCTTGGCATTCATCTTCCTGAAATGCTCAGCTCTTCCTGTCCCATTGGCTCAACTTGGAGCGATTGAAAAGGAAAGAGATAAAAGCTTGCTTTCTCTACCTTCTCATCCTGGAGGAAAATGGAGTCGACATCTGAAGGAAGGACTTGGATTAGGAGGAAGGGGAAAGCAGGAGTAAACATGGGCTCTTTGGGAGTCTTGGATCTTCTCTGTGGCAGAGAACATTGAAAACTTCCAGGAAAAGATCGGGGTAGCAATTCCAATAGAGGCATTTATTATCAATCTGCAATAAATAACCTCAAGTGAAATAACGGTGATTTGTCTTGCCCATAGAAATAGTTTTCCATGTAGTTTCTAATCTAACAACCATCATTGTTTAGACATTGAGAGTTTGACTGTTTGTACTTTTATGCATGTAGAAATACATGTGATGAAGTTTTCAGCATTGTTTGGAGCCATGAAAACATGTAAGTCATTGGAAAATTGCTTGAAATATGGTTCATTGGTTAATTCAGTTCACTCAGCAAATATTTACTGACAATCAGTGCTGTGATAGACTCTGTTCTAAGCTAATGGGATATATCTATGAACAAACCCAGCACAAATCCTTGCCTTTCTGAAGTTTCCACTTTCATGGGAGGAGACAGAAATAAATATGAAGGATAAATATTCAGTACTTAGAAAGTGTTGAGTTCAATAGAAAAGTAAAGCAACGTAAGAAAATTAGAAGTGTAGGGTGGTTTTGTAATTTCAAATTAAATTAGAGCCATAAAATGTGCTCTTACGCAGCTTTTAAAAAGTGAAATAAATGTATTTAGTACACATGGAAGTATCTCTAGGACAAATTAAGAGGGGAAAAAGCAAGTTACAGAACAGTAAGAACTTGTTCAGACGTGTATGTGTGCGCGCATGTGTCTGCAAAGATACAGGCCAAAGCATACCCTGCAAATCTTCCATCTACCCACCACCCAAACTCTGGTAGGTGCACTAGATATCTCACTTTTTTTCTGGGTGGATTTTATCCAAGCCCTCCTGTCAGTGAGGGTCCACACTTTCCACAGATGTCTCTGCTTCAGCTCTTCCCTTTTCCTGGGCCCAAGGCAACTGCACAAGGAGTTTGCAGTCTTCTTCCATATTCTCCCCTGGGGCCTGCTGGTACTCTCCCGAGCCAGATCTGCACTTAACCCTGCTGATCTGAAAGATACAAACAAAGTCTTGTCTTAAAATTGTTACATATATAGGGTACATAGGTTCAAGGTCAGGACTTGCTGTGCATTTGTACATGGCTAATGTTAAACCATAATGTTTAAGCCATCAGTTTGGTTATAGCATATGTTACAAGATGTTAAGAGATGTGTTACATGCTGTGCATTCAAAATAAGTCACTTATCAAAATATTTTTGCAAGGGCTATGAAAAGTATTCATGCCTTGAGCACAGCAATATTGTTTGCAGTGACTCTTATAGATGTTTTCGCAAAGCCAGCTATTGAAGATTCTAATTCATTAAAGTTAAAGGGAAGCTTATACTTTGTGCAGAATTTCTAAATGTTTTGTGGAGATGGAAGGCTTTTCAGGGTATCTACTCTTTCCATTTTGACAGAAAAGAAAATGATTTGTAGAATTTAAAAAATGCTTTGCCTATCAAAGTATTAGGAGAGTCCCTTAGAGAAACTGAGAAAGCACCCCCAGCATGGGAATATCATCAGGAAAATCGGCCCCAAACCCTGTGATCGAATCTGAGTCATTCATTGTTCTAGAAATTAACACATAGCTGTAATTAAAATCTATATTTCATTAAGTATAAAATGAAATAATTTGTATGCACAATTTTTAGTTTCATTTTTAAAGAGAGGATTGTAATCAAATTGTTTGCTGCGAAACTTTAGTTCCTATTTAAACAGATCCACTTCAAGCTGTTTTCCTCCCTGTACCAAATTTCCCTGGATATGAAGACCTCCAGTGTTCCAATTTTTAAGACAAAGATATTAAGACTCAAAGAGGTCAAGTACTTTTCTCACGGTCCCCCAAGTGGTGACTTAATGGCTGGGATGCTAAACCAGGTCTCAGTGACTTCAGGCAGCGGCTGTACCCATTCTGTGCATGCAGCTCGCGGCCTGGCTCCAGCCCTCCTCCCATTTTGCTCAGCCCACTTCTTGTTTCTCAGCCCTTTGCCCCATATCTGGGCCTCCTGCTCTGTTGAGCCCTAGAATTAGGGGTCTAGCTTTGGGTTTGCTTTCCTGGCTTCCACCCTCAGGGCAGAAATGCTCGGTCTCTCCCTCAGGCGCTACCTCCCCCACCCCCCGCCCAACTCCAGATCAGTGACCCATAGTCTAGTGTGACCTGAGCTCATAGCTGACACGGGAGGGGTGTTGGAGGCCACGTCTCATATCCGGTCCCTGCAACATCATTGTGATTAGCTCGAGACTGAAACCTTGACCTGGCCAGCCACCGGAGTGCCTATGGCTGCGGGAGAGCTGAGCCATCATGCCTACCGCGACTGCCCTGTTCCCTTTGTCACTGCCTGGCTATCGGTCCCATTCTCGGGGTTTCTGCCACAGACCTATCATGGGTCCAGAAAATGCTTTCTAAATACACAATGACTCATGACTTCTTATCATTGTTAATGTAAGTTATAAAGTAGTCGTGACAAGGTTATGAGGTATATTATTTTCGGACTTCCTGTTTCCTTAATGTGAAGCTTGTATATTCTTCCCTTCCAGAGGACTAGACTTACTGAGCATCCAGAGAGTAATCAACATTCAGAGTCAGAGTCAAGGCCAAATCATGGAGTCCATAGAGACATGCGACCAAATTTTCCAAATCACATGGATCCAAGTGCCAGGGCTACTTAATGTGGTCTTCACATTAGATTTCATCCAGCCACAGATCATTAGTTGTCTAGCTCAGCCTTAGAGGTTCTTGGGACAAGGGCGCATGCAACCTCTGTGCAGTCAGGCATTTTTTCCCCTTGTAACTAACTTGAATGTGTCAATAGTTTGAAGCTGGACCTCCTTCGTCCACAGACTCAGTGGACAAGATCTGGCGAACGTAAGACATCAACCAGCTCTTCAGCTCTGGGCTAATAGTCACCAAATTACCCATCAGCTATATATTTTTTCTTCTCCAGAACATGTTATTCTAAGTTATTACTGACACTTCCTTAGTTCTGTTTCTGCAATCTGCTCTTGCCCATTTCTCCCCTTTCCTGTTTAATTCCATCCCCCACGGTAAACCCCCAGAGCTTCCAGAATAGAAGCTAGACTTCTGAGGCCCTCCCTGGGGTCGGTGCTGATGACCTTTGGCTCCAATCTCCCTCCTGTGCCCTCACCATTTTCTCTGCTCCAGTATATGTGTTTGCAGCTTAGGACTTTGATCAGTTGGGACTGATCAGGAAAAGAGAAGTCACTCTGGCAATTGTTTTTAAAGGAAAGATTTAATCCAGAGACTCCGGTGCCTAACGATGAAAGGATCGGAAGGGGTGGTTGCTCTGAGCATAACAACTAGTCAAGCACCCAAGAATCAGAGAGACAGGAAACTGGGGCTAGTGGGCACCACTGGCAAGGCGGTGACAGGCAGGGACCCTGAGCAGTGGCACGTGTGATGTCAACGCCCGCACTGGCTGAAGCCCACGCAGCCACTTGCACCGTGAGACGAGGAAGAGCGGCCTGGCGGGTTTCCCCTCACACCCCCACTTCTCAGGGGCCTAAGGCACCCCGCCTCTGAGACATGAGGTGAGTGGCCCTGGAAGCATGGTTCCCGGGCTTCCAGCCCCGTTCCAGGGGCGTCTGGGGGGTGGGCATGGAAGCGCCCAGCAAGCAGAGCTGTGCGGCCGCCACACCTACCTGTGCTTGCTCATGTGACCGCACCTCTCCCAGCACGTGTTAGTACCTACAAGGATTGTATTTGTTTACTTGTTTATGTTCTGTCATCCACTTCTGTCCTGTAAGTGCAGTGATAGCCAGCACCTCACAGATGTGGACTGCACACCCAGTGTAGATCTTGCACTTAGTGTAGACCTCGCACTCCCAGTGTAGACACTACACTGTGGTATAGACCCTGCACTGCAAGTGTAGACTGCATTACCAGTGTAGATGCTACACTGTGGTGTAGACCCTGCGCTACAAGTGTAGACTCTGCACTCCTAGTGTAGACACTACACTCCCAGTGTAGACTCTGCACTCCCAGTGTAGACACTACACTATGGTGTAGACCCTGCACTGCAAGTGTAGACTCTGCATTCCCAGTGTAGATGCCACACTGTGGTGTAGACCCTGAACTCAAAGTAGATTCTGCCCCGTGTCCACCCTGCACTCACAGTGTAGACACCTCATTCACAACAGTGCCTGGCGCATAATATGAACATAATAAACATTGTATCCCCTCTGCCCTGCCCTTACTCCCAGCCAAATCTAGGAGTGTTTCTCTGGATTCTTTTTTTTTTTAAGCTTCATTTTTATTGTTTGAGAGAAGGAGAGAGAGAGAGAGAGAGAGAGAGAGAGAGAGAGAGAGAGAGAGAGAAAGCAGTGGGGAGAGCCCAGAAGAGTCCCCACAGCTGCACGTCATTAGTTGTAACATAGCTTCACTCCACACAGGTGGGTGGGGTGGGACATTGTACTGGGGCCTCACAACTGTGAGGGGAACGCTCAACCACTGAGCTATCCCGGCCTGCCCTCTCTGGGTTTAGGCAGTATAAATAGTTACGAGAGACTTTTTGGTTATGCAGAAAGCATGGCGGACTCCCTGTGAGAAGTGCCTGGGTTCCCACTCCTCCCTCCGTGTTGTCCGGAGGCCTATGTTTGATGGCTGCTCCCAGGTGAGATGTTTGCAAGTACTGGGATGGTTGCGAGTCCCATTGGATGGCCTTGAAGACCTGTCACCGTGTGTACCCTCAGAGAGGGGAGCCTTCAAAGGCTGGGGCACAAAGACTGGGGGCCTGGCTCTGGGGTCAGGTGACCGAGTCTGAATCTGGGCTCGGCCTTTTCTTGTTACGGAACTCGGGGAGGTACTGAACATCTCTGAGCCTCAGCCTCCCCATCGGATGCCTCCTGCCAGGAGCACAGCATCAGCACCCCAAGCTGAATCAGTACCTTTGTTACTATTGGTACTTTCGCTGAAGCCAGAGTCACCAAACTACGGTCCCCTGCCCCCCTGTCCTTGGCCTGGTTTTGTACTGTCCCCAAACTCAGAAATGTTTTTACATTGTTATCGTGCTGTAAAAATAAGAAAGGAAAAATAAAAATATGTAGCAGAGATGGCGGGGCCACAGAGGCTAACCAATGCACCACTGTCTGACCCTTTACGGGAAAGTTTGCGACATGGGATAAAGGCCTAACTACCTTTAGACTGTTCTGTGATTTACTTGAGTAGAATGAAACTATTTTTCTTAATGAAGACAGTATTTGCTAGTATTGTTCTGGGAGAAGTTCCCCAAACTGATTTAAATGAGGGTGTCTAGGCCACTCAGGGAGCTGCAGGCCTTGGAGGCCTGGTGGTAGGCGGGGCCTCATGGCTTTGACACTGTTCATCTCTGTCATGTCCTAAGGATTTATTCCCATTCGGGTATTTCGGGAAAACAGAGATGAACTGTACATGTGCCTTAACAGCACCTCGTTGGGAACATGAAATGGTTTAGCAGCTAAGGATTGATCTCAGGGAATTTCCAAGGTGATATTTATAGTGTTTGCTGTCAACCTCAGGTTCACCTCATTCTGAGAAAGGAGAACAGGGGCAGGGCCACCCTGCCTGTCCCCTGCAGCTGGGCCAGCCCTCTGCTCCTTCCCCACGTGCATTGTGGATACCTGCAGTGGGCTGCTTGGGCTCAGTGGACATCCGTCATGCCAGCGTTAGTCTTGACCTTCTCAACTCCTATAAACATTTCTCCTGCCATGTGTCCTTGTGACTTGATAGAAAAATTGTTCATGGACTCAAGTTTAATAGGAGCTGAGCTATCCAGGGAGAAGCTTTTTATGTAATTGGATGGATCTGCTTCTAGAGCAAATAACTGTCATATCTTACGTGCTAACGGTATTCTTCAAAAGGCTGTGCCAGTCCCTCCATGTGGGCCTCTCTCTACCCTTTGCTCCCATAGCACCCACCCTGTGTCCCCCTTTGCTCACGTGTCTGGGCTGGATCAGAGACACACAGTATTGTTGTTGTTATCACTTCCCACCATGGTGTTCGGTAGAGTATCTTGGTTCTCCCATAAACTTTAACAGTCAGATTTCTTAAGCTGTTCAGCAGCCGCAAGGCCTTCAATTCCGTGGGTTCCTCCCTCCTTGGAAGGCAGCCGTGGCTACAAAGAACAAAAGATACACTTTGGTTACAGTGGTGAGGTTGGGGCACTCTGGAGGAGAAGCTTGGGGTGGAGGGATCTTAACCTAGTTGGTGGGTCAGGGAAGGCACCCCTGGAAAACAGAGCTGAGGGCTGGCGTGTGGGCAGGAGATGGCCGTGAAAGTAGGGGAACGAGAGTCTTCCGGGCCAAGACAAGAGCAGGTCTGGAGACTCTGAGGTAGGAGCCTTCTGGAGAAGAGGGATGGAAGTAGAGCTAGAGGATGTGGATTGTGGAGAAAGGATGGGTGGATGGCTTGTAATGAGACTGCAGGAGTTGAAAGGAGCAGGTCTTGCCTGACATTGTAGGGCCTGTGGGAATTTGGGACTCCCCCGCGCCCCAAGAGTACTTGTTATGCTCTTAGCAAGGGCAGTGAGGTTTCCGCGTGCTGCTGTGAGAATGGCTTGCAAGGGGGTGACGATGGGGTTGGGGAGAGAGCAGGGAAGCTGTGGTGGCAGGCCGGGCGGTGGGATGGATTGGAGTTAGGCACGCCAATGGCAGTGGAAAGAAGTCAATGGATTGAGCCTAGTTCTAAACGGGGACTTAACGGTTGGTGAGGGAGAAGCGTGGTCAAGAATTGCTCTAGGTTCCAAGTGACAGGTGTGGGAGGAGCCGTTTTGTCACTGGAGTTGTGTTGGGTCAGTTGAGTGGAATGGGAAGTACCTGTGCATCGTCAACCTGGAGATGTCAATCAAGTAGGCTTTTTGAAGGACACACCTGAGACCCAGAAAAGGACCAAAGAGGGGGACGACCCCACAGGAGCCACAGAAGGGCAGGAAAACAAGAAAGTTGTGCTGAGGGTGCCAAGGAAACAATGCTTCGGGGGAGAGTGAGCAAGTGTGAGGCCAACGGTGCTAAGAGCTTGAGGACGGGGAGGATTCAACATGGAGTACTGGATCAGCAACATGGAGAATGGACTAGAGCCGTTTGGATGGCGTGATGCATGGAAGAATGAAGGCAAGTGGTGGCCTGTTATGTGTAGACTTCTCTTAGACTCTCCACCCAATAAGAGCCCTCACTCAGGCCTCCGGAAAAGGAAAATGTCTCCAGAACTCCCTCTGGAATGCTAATCCACCTGTCCACTGGGGCATCCCACATCTTAGGAACCTTCCAGAAGATGACTGAGTTGTTAGGTTTTTAATCTAATCTCTTTTACAGTAGAAATCCATGAACCTGAGAACCCTGCCCTGTACCCTTAACCTCAATCAACTTCAGTGGAAAATCAGAATGCTTACCAGCGTCATTCGGCTCAGAACAGAGCGTACTCCTCCTGTGCGGGTCACACAGAAGTGATAACTGCCGCCTTTTGGAGCCTGTGAGGCAAAGGTCAGACTGCTACTGGGCCAAGTGTCCTTTGGGGGATAAGGAAAAAAAGACAGGGAAAAGCCTCTTTCACAGAGATGACTAAGGCAGATATAGAAAATGCATTTAAAGGGCTATCAGGAAATGTCCCAAATGTCCCCCTTACCCACTGGTCACTACCATGGTCTCTTAGTTGGCCAGTGGAGCTTTGTCCTGCTAAGGTAAGAAATTAGACCCCATTCAAAACAGAGTGCACCTCAAAGCACAAAGGATGGAAAAGGCACAAAGGCAGGTTGGGAGAGCCATAGTACTGATAGAATGGGAATCCAAAGAGGGGAGAGGAATGCACACGCCTGGCTTACTTCTCGACTTTGCTGAGTCATGACCAAAACAGGGTGTTAAAGGCGCATTCCTGCTCTTTTGTTGATGAGTATTTTACCAGAGCCGCTTCATAAGGATGCTCTGGTTGTACATTGCACACCTTCAGGGCCACAGCTTATATGGGGGCCAGAGCCTCCCACTGAGGCTGTAATTACAGTTTTCAGAAGGTGGGGTGCGCCTATATGAGAGATGGAGCCATAAAGCATCCATTCCCACAGGGCAAAGTGTGTCTTTTTTATTCATCATTTGTAACCTGTAACCTAGGACAACATATAATTGAATGTTCAAAAGATGATTTTTATAATCTCAAGGGTAAACATGTCTTTTATTCTAGTCTCTTTATTTAAAAAATGAAACAAAAAAACAAACAAAAACAACAGAATAGAGGTTCGAGCCATCAGTCTCGTCCAGGCCACACTGGGACCAACAAATACAGGGCTTTCGGATGCAGGTGTTTCTTGAGCTCTGCCCGAAATCCATCCTGCACCTGCTTCCAGGGCTGGAGGCAGAGGACTGGCCGGCATCAGAGGCCCAGGGCCCTCCTCTCTCCATGAGAAGACGTGTGAACAAATGAATGGTCTTACATTGTGACTGAGAGTACAAGCCAGGGGACTGGCCTGTTTATATCCTTTGATGGAATGTGTGTGTGTGTGTGTGCGTGTGTGTTCGTGCATGTGCGTGTGTTATGAATGCATAGCACAGAAAAAGGATACGAATGGTGACTCAAAAGCCAGTACATTGACTATGAAAATACTAGGAGTACAGCTTCATGTTCCTTCTTCATCGTCTACATTTCAGTTAATGGAAGATGCCCAGATCCGTTGGAAGACAGAATTTTTTATGAGCTCTTGAATTTGGATTTTATTATGCCCGATTTTTTTTTTCTTCAGAGCTCTGTGTTAGGAAGTCAGAACCATCTTCACAACCTTCTGTACTTTCTAGACAAATTAGCGTGTCGTTTTTTTCTCTTCCTGAATAAAGAGGTCTTTCAGCCTAAGCTGTAAAAAGCCTGTTTGCTTTTTAGATGTTGAAAACTCTGTTGTCAGATGGAGAGAAGCCACAAGAGGGCGGTGTATGCTCAAGTGTCGCCCTGGGCCCGGAGGACTCCAACCTTCCAGAATTTTTAGCTTATCCTGGACCTACTGAGTATTAATAAAATGTTTGGGAAGGGCGACACTGGTCCGAAGCCTATTCAAAGAGACCGAACAAACATAAAATCAGCGTGGGGCAGAGGCTGGTCAGGAGCGAGGAGGAATTTTTACCCTTGTGTTCAAACTGTACAGCAACCTAGAATAACGATGACTGCAAGCCAGATTTATCCTTGGTTGGGATATTCAGAAAAGACAGACTACAAAACCACAGAGAACCAGCAGTCGTCTTGAAAAGCTTTATTCTGAGAAAGCTCTTCCTTCATGTGAGGAAAATTTACAGAGCACTTGCTATGCGCCAGGCAAGCGTCTAGGGGCCCAAAGGCAGCCCTGAGTCTTCAGACAGCCCAAACCCTTGCCTTTCTGAAGTTCACCTTTCAACGCGGGGAGGGATGAGTAAACAAGGACATAATAACTTTGGGCACATTATTTTTATCTATTCCGTTTCTTTTGTCTTTGAGCCACTCCCAAGCAGCACTATCTGTATTATCTATTCTTATTCTGAAAGAGAATGCAGGTCACACATTCAGTTCCAACCATGGTGCCTGGCCACAGTGCCCAGATACCCTCTGCTTCCAGTGGATCTGACTATTTGGTGTGAGACTGAAGAGTGCTGATGGCAACAACCTTCTTGCGAATGGAAGAAGTGAATGCAAGTATTCAGTCTTTGCTGTAGAGATGGTCCCTGGCTCGGCCTGATAGCATGCCTCTGAATTTTGGGTTTACTCAACGAAGTGAAGAGTGCATGCCCCCTCTTCCTGGAACTTTCCCTGATCTCTGTAGCCAGAAGCAGGCTCTGACTTCTCTAATCCCATGCAATGTGTAGCACTTTTGTGGGAGAATGTGGCTACCCCAGATCCCTGCCCCGGCCACTACGTTGAATCTCAGTACCAGCTTTTTAGTATCCTTGAGTCTGCTTTGACATTGGCTATTTTAAAAACTGGGATTTGAGGAAATGAGGCATAGAAAGGCCACCTCTGTTTTGTAAACCATTCCCCCACCCCATACGCACATATCACTTAGTGGATGGGAACACCCACAGAACCTCCCCATAAAAGACGTTTTCTTTCTTACTGTGAACAACACAGCCACAAACTCTCTAGGGCTCTCCCTGCAAGGCCCACTTTGGGATCCCTTTTAAGTCAAGGCAGCATGTTAAAGTTTAGGGTATATCACAGGCAGCATGTAACTCACCTACCAAAAGCAGTCAAAAGACGGCAAAAATAGGTTTTGGGCTGTGACCTAATACATCCCCTGGCACACTTCTGTGAGTGCGACGGGAATTTGCTTCTCTCCTCCAGCTGATGTCATCTGTGTGCTGCTGCTAATCTGGCCTGTAATTCCTGTCGCATCACTGCATTGTGCCATTTTCTGGCCCAGTGGTATTCATAGGTCATTACCAGGCCATGGGGAGCCATCGTGCAGTGAAAAATGCACCCTGACAAGACTGTGTTCCTGACCTGAATTTTGTCTGTCTGCTCAGAAGATATTAAAAGAAAAAAAAGAAAAAAGAAAAAAGAAATCCTCGATTAGTTGGATGGGGACAGGAATTAGATGCGCTGACTAACAAGGGCTTGGATTAGTTGAATGTATTGACCATAAGAAGGATGATGTAATTCTAAATCCGTTCAGCTCTTCACTCTGTCTCAGTTTGGGTGAATAATCCAAATTCTGTCAGAAGTGCGTTTTTTTCCATCTGTCATCACCAGGTCTCTTGCCAGGATTCTTTGTTCTACCCACCAGGCATAATTTTCAGACTTTGTCTTTCCTGTCAGGGAAAGTTTAATTCCTCATTTTCCTCAGGTCTTGAGAAAGTTCTCTACTTTAGAGGAAAAGTGGAGGGGAGAGTGACTCCCTAACAAAAATAATACTAATAATACAGCTCTTTCTTTATGTGTAATTTAAAAATGACTTATTTCAGAGGATGCCAGGATAGCTCAGCAATTGAGTGCGTGCCTTGCAATCATGAGGTCTGGGATTCGATTCCCAGTCCTGACCCGTGCAAACCTATATGATGAACTGTGGGGCAAATAGAAACCAAGCTGGAGTTCTGGACTGAGATTCTCCATCACATGATATATGAATAGGTTGACCAGATGGGCCATTTTAAATGGGACAGAAAACAAGGGTACTGTCCATTTCAAATGGTACATATGGTCAGCCTAGTCTCCCTTGAAACAAGATAGTAGCCTTGTCTTCTGTCCCAATTAAAATGGTACATCTGGTCAGCCTACATATGAATCACCACAAATCTAGGGTGACCAGACGTCCCGCTTTTGGCAGGACAGTCCTGATTTTTAACAATTTGTCCCGCATCCCTCAGCGTTTTATAAAAGTCCCGATTTTTGGAAAGAATGCACAACAAGCTAGGGAACGGCGGGAGATAGACCCAATTTTTAATCAAGAACCCCCTCCCCACCGGTCAATGGTGTCCCGCTTTACCAATGTTAAAATCTGGTCACCTTACACTAAGACCATGTTCGAGATACCGGTAACCATCCCAGAACCAACCAGACCCCAGGAGATGTTCTCGAGACTAGTCACATGACTAATCTTTCTTTTCTTTGTTCTGCTTCTTCCTATGTGCTTAAAAAACCTCTGGCTATCTTAAAATAGGAAGATGGCCTTTAGGGACCAGAGTCAGCCATCCTTCCAAAATGCTGGCATTTGAAATAAGCCTTTTTTTTCCACCAACCTTGTCTCTCGATTATTGGACGAACAGTGAGCAGCCAGACCTTATCCTGGTAACAACATTGGTAACATTTCCAAACTGATTATAAGCTCAGTCACATTTCCGTTAGAGCCATTGAACAGAAGCCAATCACATTATGTAATTAGTATCAGGGCTTTCCTCGGATAAAACCATTTTGGTACACTTAGTATAATTTAATGTATTTTTGATATGTTGCTTTGAGAAGTCATCTGAATTCAGAAATTAGGGGGACAAAACACTCGCAAAGGACATATGAAGAAAATCTCTGCTAATTTACACAGCGATTATCTCTGGAAAGACATGACACTCTAATATCCACGGCTGCCAGGTGTCTGGGAGACAGCGGTTGGGGATATGAAGGTTGTCCACTGCTCTCGTTTGAACTTGTTGCATTTTGTACCATGTATATGTATTATTACTTATTCTAAAATAAATAATTTTTTTAAAGATTTATTTTATTGTTTGAGAGAAGGTGAGAGAGAGAGAGAGAGAGAGAGAGAGAAAGAGAAGGGAAGGGCCCAGAGCAGTGTCCACAGTTGTGCATCATTAATTGTGACATAGCTTCATACCACATGAGTGGATGTGGGGCCACATGCAGTGGGAACCGAACTGGTGTCTGAATGGCTAGGCTGACTCAGTTTCTTACAAGTTAGTGTTCTGCGGATTAACCAGATTAATGTGGAATGCTTGTAGCCTTGGGAAAATCAGGGCCATTGAGGCTGGCAGGAGGAAGGGTAGCAAAGCAAAGAAAACAGTTTTTAAAAGTTACGTTGAGTCAAACAAAATTTAGACTGTTAAATCCTAGAAATAGAAAGTACAGTGTCACCCTTACAGAAGCACTTTAGGAATCCTGGAATCTGATTCTGCATGTTCCTTATCTCTTAATATCCAGTTTATCATTTCTTAGTTATGGCTATTAGTCATTTCGCTTTGAAATGGAGAGGAGGGAAATGAACTTTGAAAATGAGGAAATAGAATTTTGTGTTTTTTTAGCACAAGATCTTCCATGATTAAAACCTAGGAGAAAAGCTATTTGGGGATCCAAGTGGCCACACTCCATGGGGGGCACTTGGTCAGTGAGGCCACATTGGGAGGTCCAGGGAGTTGGCTGAGTCTGGGAGGACACACCTGTTATGCTCCCAAAACGTGGAGTTGAATGGAATCCCAGCAGCTGGTCAAATGGCATGATCTCAAATAACTAGGTTTAGCCCAGTGAGACCACACACCCAGGTCTGACCCGCTTGTATCTGCAGACACAAGAAATTGACCCTTATCTGTCCTTCTACACCCTGCTCCACCTCTTACCACCCCCACAGGAAAGCTCTCCAGGCCCAGAGCATCTAGAAGAATACCTTGTACAAAGCAGGCCCCCTAAATCGTGGCTGAAACGAAGAAACAAGGAAAAACAAATTTCTTCTACTTCATATACCCTTATTTTATGGATATGGTCATTTTTGAATTAAAACTCTTCACTTGATCTAGACTCAAAAATATCTAGACACTTAATAGTCTTTGTCTGATATGTGGAAATATCTGAGGGAAGAGTCTGATTTCCTTGCTAGGATGTTTGCTTCAGAAATAGATGCATATCAGCTTTCCAGTTTCCAGCCTCAGTAACTGTGTGGGAACATTCTTGTGCGTGTGCCTCCAGGCCATGTGGAAGCTTCCAAACTAAGAACTTGTGACTTGGTGACCAACTACCGTATTTTCCGGCATATAAGATGACCGGGCGTATAAGACGACCCCCTAATTTTACAGTTAAAACATAGGTTTAGGCCTATATTCGCTGTATAAGACTACCCCCAGGCTGTAGTCTTATACAGCGAATATAGGCCTAAACCTATGTTTTAACTGTAATATTAGGGGGTCGTCTTATACGCCCAGTCGTCTTATACGCCGGAAAATACGGTAGATGTTTCTTAAAAATCAAACAAAAAAACAAACAAACAAAAATCCCTCAGCTTTCTAAATCTTAATGCATGAGCACTTTCACTAATTTCCCTACTCCTTCTTGTGACTCAGCCATTTATTTAATTGAAATGCTTAATTGATTGGTTGACAATTCTTGGAGGCGTCAGGCCACCAAATGTGTCTCTCACAGAATAGGGACCAGTCTCCTGTCTGAGGCAAGCTGTGAGGCTGGAGAGGGATTCTGGAGACCGGAGGACAGCCTTTTGTTTGGATTTACCTTTGCTACAGAATGTGTCTGGATTCTTGCGGGAGACGTGTGTTGTTCTTCCTCTCCCCTCCCATTGACCATACAGGAGAAAACATATGGGGCCTACTGGGGTGAAGTCACTGAATGTGAAGATGTTGTCTTTCAAATGTCATTTGTGTCCAACATTCCAAGGTAGTAATTCAACCAAATCATTGCTACTCTTTAAGGAGAAGGCACAGCGCAAAAATGCAAAATAGCTATTGCCAGGCCACAGCCAACCAGTCCCACCTGGGGCCCGAGCAATCCTTCAGGTTGCATATTGGCTACATGCTTGATTTGTTTGGTTTTCTGTTCACAGGCAAGCAAAGGCAAAACAAACCTGCCACTCTTTCCTTTGAGAGAGGCATGGGATTTCTTGGAGCTTTATTTTTACCTATTGTTCTCCAAACAGAAGGTCTATTACACAGAAGCATTTCTCTGTGACTAATCTAGTTTTCATATCAGTGGTTATGGGATACGGAAACCAAGCCCAAGACCTTGATGTTGAACCCCAAGCTGGGTGGAAAGAACTATGCCTATGACAGTCCAAGCCCCTGAACCCCACTTCTTCTCTTGTTGGCACTCCTCCCACCCGGGCAGAAAGGAGTCAGAGCAAGGCATTCTCTTGGGTAACCAGGTGGAATAGGAATTCTCCGTGCAGGGGAGAAGGAAGGGAGAAGAATGAGCATTGGGGGGTTCCTTATATCCTCCAGGTGGCTACTTCTATTTGCTGATGATCACAGCTAAGGTGCCCCCACTTCTGCCCCCTCACTATCAAATCCCTATACCCTCACCTGGCTTTATCTTGACTGCCTTCTTCCCCTCATGACGTGAGTCCCTAGAGCCTAAGAAAGGTTTGATTCACTTACTGCTGTATCCCAGTGCCTGAAACAGTGCCTGAAACAGTGCCTGTTCTACTTGTGAGCACACAAAAAGTCTTTGTCAAAGTAGTAGGGACTTCTAATCCCAGGCACGGTGGCACACTCTATGCATGCGCTATACACATAGCACAGACAAGTGTTAGCATCCTCAATGTACAAGTGAAGGAATGGGCTCAAGGTCACACATTTGTGAGCATTGACTTGGTTATCTGAACCAGTACTATCTGCCCTGAGGCTCTAGCCCCGTCCTTATGCACAAAAGCTAAAGAAACATGTGCGGGGCAGGGCATTTATTCTTCAAATGACCTCAGTTTTCTGCATAGGTAGAATTTAGGAAAATAGAAGGAATGGAGTATATATATATATATATATATATATATATATATATATATATATCCATTTTCCATTTACATATATAGTGTAAAACAAAATATTTTGAACTGAAATCAAAAAACAAAATATTTTGAACTGAAATCAAACAACGCTCAATATCTCAGAGAGTTTAATTAATTTACCTTAAGTCCTTTAATCATCCCACATATATTGCTTGAGGCCCAAGTAGTGTTGGGCTCTGTACTAAATGCTCAGATACAAAGAACAACAGATAGGATCCTTGCATCTCTTGGCTTTACTGACCTGACCACTAACGATGACAGGCATCAATAAACACTCTCATAAACTTCTGATTACAAGCTGTGAAGAAGGAAGAAATATACAGCATGCTCAGAGAACAGGTTGAAGAAGGTTCTGATTTAGACTGTGGGGCAGGGAGGTAGGTCATGGAAGGTCAGCCCATGGTAATGGGGTTAGAACAGAACAAAATTTACCCTGGAGATTATAGTAGTTGTAGAAAAGCAAATAGGAAATAGCCAGAACACACAACACATAAATTATAGACACATGAACTAGAGGAAATGTTAAGGAAGTAGTAAGGCTTATGGGCTGGAGCTTTGTATTTGGAAGTCTTTGGCTTATAGGGTATAATTAAATTGGGGGTGTTGATGAGATCACCTTGGAAGGAATTATATAGCAATAAAGGAAGGAAGCCCAGCACTGAACTGTTGAACTTCATGGAAGAAGAGGACATACCAGCAAAGAGGCAGAGAGGGGGCAGGCCAGAGAAGTAGCAGAAAATGCAAGAAGTGTGACCTCGCTAGAGTTGAAGGAAGAAAGGCTGGCTGGGAAATCACCTGTGTAGAATTTACTGTGTGGCATTTACTGTGTGGAATAGTCATTGCTGGGGGGCAAGAGAGATGAAGCCATTGGTGACCTTAGGGAGAGGCCTTTAAGTGGAATGATGTGAGTGAGAATCAAGTGGGAACTGGCAGACTGGTGGGTGGGAAGGGAGAGATTGGGGACACTAGACACCAGCTAGCCTGGGTCCACAGGTCAAATCTGGCTACAGGCCTTATTTTGGACAGTTTCATTGGAACACAGTGACACCTACTCATTTACATACAATCTGTTATGGGCTCAGTTGCACACCCCTAAGATTTCTATGTTGAAGTTCTAACTCCCAGCTCCTCCAAATGTGACTATGTTTGGAGATAGGACCCTTAAAGAGGGAATTAAGTTAAAATGAGCTCATCACAGTGGACCTTCTTCTAATCTGACGTACATAACACAAACAAAGGAATGAATGACCATGTGAGGACACAGCAAGAAGTTGGCCATCTGCCAGCCAAGAAGAGAGGCCTCAGAAGACACTAACCCTGCTGATACCTTAATCTTGGACTTCTAGTTTTTAGAACTGTGAGAAAATAAAATCTCTGTTGTTTAAGCCACCATGTGTGTGGTACTTCATGTGGCAGTCCTAGTAAACTAATACACTATGTATAACTGCTTTCCTGCAACAACACTCTCAAAGAATCGAGTAATTAGGACAGTAACTATGTGGTGGGCAAAGCAAGTAATATTTACTAGTTGCCTCTTTACAGAAAATGTTTGCTGACCCCCATTGTATACAATAGTTTCAAGGTCACATAGCTGGTACATTCCAGAGCCAGGATTTGAACCCCAGTTGGCCCCACAAAAGCCTGTGCCCTGCTTTCTGGAGCCCACGGCCTCTTCTCAGCCAAGAGAGCTGTAGCTGAAAGGGTGTAGTCAGTGCAGCTCTTGTCCCGTCCTCAGTTCGTGCTTTGTCCTGAGCAGCTGTTATGCGGAAATGCCGAGTCATAAATAATTCTTACGCTAATGCCTAGGCAGCCGGAAAGGAAATGTCAGTAGGAAATGCTATTTCAAATAAGTACCAATTTCATAATCCAGCCAATTTTTTTAGACTATTTCTTACAGCATTTTTTGCTTAATTTGAGTTATGGTGAAATGTTAAATGTGGAAGAAACTTACTTTCATGTGGACATTTGGCCCAGATATATATATATATGTGTGTGTGCTATAGAGATAAAGACATTCTCCTGCCACTTAGAATGGACCAAGTGGGAATGCTGGAGTAGCTCAACAGGTTGAAGCACTTGCCTTGCAATCATGAGGTTTGGGGATTGAATCCTGGCCCCGGCTCATGCAAACCCATATGCTGAACAGCAGTGCAACTGGTAACCACCAAGCCCTGAGGTGAAGGTTCTCTCCTCCCATATGGGAGGCCCCCAGTTCAGTTTCTGCCCCCCCCCCCACACACACACAGCCCTATATCCGCCAGTGTGGAATGAAACCTGTCAAGGACTGGTGACGTACGACTATGGAGACTGCTCTGGGACCTCCCCTTCTCTCTCTCTTGCTCGTGCACTCACTCGCTTGCTCGTGTGCACACTCTCATCTTCTCTCAAAAAATAAAATCTTAAAAAAAAACAAACTATAGAATGGACTAGTGGACCAGAGCAAAGAGAATAACAATGGACCCTATTTACAAAAATTGGCCCTTGTATTTTTAAATCATGCAATACATTGACAATGCTGTGATGTTTTCCTTTTGCGCTTATAATGGATGGGCTCCAGGGAGCTTCACTTCCTACTAAACAGAATGGCCCCCTAGTGTAACAATATTATCCTTTCAGGAATGTGTGCCACACAAGTATGCCCTCACCATCAGCTTCACACCCACGAAGACCCTCTTCTGGTCAGTGGCCAGAGAAGCGGAAGGATGGGTGGGGAGGCTGGAGGGTGCAAATACCGTAGCCACAGGGCCAGGCTGATGGGTTAAAGTTCGAGGCCAGTCAGGTGGAGAATGCTGCCCCTTCCCATGCCAGCACACTGTGGTCATGAGGAAACAGGCCAGCTGCTCCCAGATCTGCTTTTGCATGAGAATCCGGAAGTCCAGATTTGCTCTAAAACTTCCTAATTTCTACATCTTGGCAATAAATTTTAAAAATGAAAACAAAACGAACAAAACAAAACAAAACAAAACAAAAAACACTTACGCCAGATACTTTTGACCTATGGTCTAGAACCAGCCATGAGCCCCCAGTTGATGATTCTTTGCCCCGGTCAGACCATCCATGGCAAATGGAAGGTCAAAATTGGCCTGAATTCATTAGTGCTCATCAATCTGCATTTCAAAACTTCACTTCAATGTGTGGCCTGCACATGTGCATTTTTGTGGCTGGATCTGGCCCACCCCGTTTCACTCCCAGTTTCTCTCTTCCCTTTATTTCTGGATATTGATATTCTTGGGGTTCTCTAAGCCTCTGCCATTGGAAATGTTCACTTCTGAACTACATGTTCCCTAACAGGGAGTCTGGCTGAACGAGGCCAGGAGGAAGAAAGGGCCTAGATCTTTCTGTGACTCTGACAGTGTTTTCTAAACTTGTAGCTGGCCTCCTGACTCAGTCCCTGCTGCTCTTCAGGGAGCAGTTGCCAGGGCACAGAAGAAAGGATACTAAACATGTGAGCTTTGTCATGTCCCTGTTCTTTTCTCTTCAAGACTTTCATCCACTAAATGTCTCTTCTCAACTCCTGAATCTCCATTTGTTTTTCTCATTTGTTCCTCCATCTATTCGCTCAAACGTTTATTAAGCAAATGGTATGTGTCAGGCACCACATTAGGTGCTGGGAAAGTCAAGATAAATCAGACCTGGTCCCTGCATTGGGAGGCCTATGGTGACACAGGTTCCTAGATGATTCAAAGCTAAGGCTTGAGTATGTCTGAGACCACGCCTCCTATAGACAGTACCTACCCACCTCCTAACCCCCCCCCCCCCACGCCCCCCAAGTATGGTGAATTGGTCTTGGGAGGGTGGATGTTGCCAATAGACATTAAATTGAAAGTGATACCATGGGGTCCATTAGGAGAAAAATTCATCATGGTGGATGCCTTTAATCAAGCCACAATTTCAGCAAAGGCATTATTTTGTTTTATTGTTTTTCTTAATAGGCTTTATTTTTTAGGGTAGTTTTATTTTCAAAGCAAAATTGAATGGCAGATACAGAGATTGCCCTTATAACCTTGTCCCTACCTATCTGGGCACAGTCTCCCCTACTATAAAAGTCCCACACTAGCGTGGTGTATTTGTTACAGTGGATGAACCTACATTGACACGTTATTATCATGCCAAGTCCATAGTTCACAGTAGGGCTCGTTCTTAAAGGTGTATATTTTATGGGGTTTGATAAATGTATAATGCCATATATCTACCAAAACAGTATCTTACAGAACCATTTCACTGCCCTAAAAATCCTCTGTGCTCTTCTTTTTGCTTACTATTTTTTTTTATTTTGAAATACTTAAGGACAGTCTCTGTAAAATGTGTATAGCCTGAATAAAGGATGATTTGGTCACTTGAGGAAGTGAGTAAGATGCTATTACATTGAAGTTCAGGGGTAGGCTACAGAATCTGAGGCAGGAGCATAGAAGATTTTCCACCAGAAATTAGTTAAGATTATTGAGTAGCATTAGTCAGTTAACCTTGATGAAAAAGCTAGCCAGGGATTAAAAAGCCATTAAGGAACTACTATTCCCCACCCACCCCCCACTCCTTTTTGTAGAAGTTACATTCAAAGCATTTAGAAATCTTAGTGCTAATGCACCGACAATACCATTTTTTCCTAAGAAAGATTATTCTTGTTTTTAATTCAATTTGAAAACCTTTTTTCTTTCATTCTTTTTTTGCAACAAAGAGTAGCTGTATTTGCTGAGCAGATGTAGCAGAAAAGGAAAGCATCTTTAGTCCAAATTCTCCTGGACTATATTTTAGGAAATACCAATGAAGGAAAATGTCTTCAAAAAAATTTTGCAAAACAGCTTTTTAGGGGAGTCCAGGATGGCTCAGTGGATAGGAGTGCTTGTTATGTAGCCTCAGGGACCCAAGATTGAATCCTGGCCCCAGCTGTGTGGACCCATATGCTGAGCTGGGGTATGCCCCCAGTTCGGTTCTTGCCAGGGCAAGCGTCCCATGTGGGAGCCCCCGGTTTGGCCCACAGCTTGCAGGGGTGTGTCTTCCATGAAGGAGGCCAAATTCCTGCCTTGTATAGAACTGCCCACCTGTGTGGAACAGTAACCACATTGAAAATTGATGATTTACAACTATGGAGACTGCTCTGGGCCTTCCCCCTTCTCTCTGTTTTTGTCTCTCTCTGTCAAAAACAATAAAATAAATCTTCACAAAAAAAAAAAAAAAGAAAAAGAGAATTATTTGTATCTGTTTCCAGTCCTGTACATGCCATTGGTATCGACATTTGTGATTACATTAGTCAATGCACTAGTGTGTCAACCAATAGAATGTAAGTGCAGAAGGGCTAAGCATTCCTTTGATAACATGGAGGCTACTATCAATAGTGATGCAAGTAATTAGCACGTGTCTAAGAAGGACGTTTCACCTCTGTGTGTTCTTTTCCAAAACCTGTCACTCCAGTCTAATCATGAGAAACACATCAGCTGTTTGAAGACATTCTGCAAATACCTGGCCAGTATTTCGCAAGAATGTCAAGGTCATTTAACAAAACAAAACAAGGAAATACTGAGAAACTGTCATAGACCAGAGGAGACTGGGAGGTAGTCTGATGGGAGGACCATGATAACCAAATGCAATGTGGCATCCTGGGTTGGATCCTGGAGCCAGAAGAGACAATGGCTAAAAAGCAGTCAATCCAAATAAAGTCCAGAGTTTAATTAATGATAATGTACAGATGTGAGTTGTGACAAATGTAGATGTTCTGAGTGAGAGAACTCAGTGAGGGGTGTCCAGGATGCCTCCACTTCCCCTCCCCCACCCCAGGCTTATCTTTGCACAATGTCTGTAAATCTAAAGTTACTTCAACATAAAATGTTCACTTAAAAAAAAAATAAAACCAAATTACATGCTTTGGAAGATTTGATAATGGTGGTTTGCTTCAAACAATGCTGTTAAATTAGGCTTGAGCAAGACATAATTGTCAAAGATAATGCAACACTTTTAATTTTGGTTTTCAACTTTCCTCATGTTCATGCTCCACTTTAAAGAAATTGAAATGGGAAATTGTAAGTGCTGCTTCATGGCTACAATTTATGTAAGAAAGTTGATGCTGACCCCAAATCAACAGACTCATATTCAAGACGATGGTCTTACTTCTAGGTTAAAACCAAGGCAAATGAATGTGCATTTATTTATGTTTTCCCCAAAATATTTAACATATATCTACATTATTTTTTATGATTCCCAAATTTTAGTGTCTAATTTTAATCAGTTTACCAACTATTGGTCCCAATTGCATTAAATAAGACTGCTTCTACCAAACACTAAAGCAAGATAATCACAGGATATGGATGACACTCTGAAAGAAATAGGCAGGGTGTAACAGAGTGTGACAAGGTGGGGACGGACAGCTGCCTTGGAACGTCAGAGAACTCCTAAGGGAAATGACATTTGAGCTGAGAGCAGAATATGGCAGAGGGAATTTTGGTTGACAGAATTTGTGGAGGGAGAAAGTCATGCAAATAAATAAATGCTGCAGTGTTGTGAGATGGTCTGCTGACAGGGAGCAGCGGGACCCAAGCAGAGTGTGCTTCCTTCTAACAGGGAGGACAGAAGAGGCAGCATTGAATGGGCCGTCACACAGCTGTGCTTTGAAAGAGAAGAAGGGGGCCCCCCAGACAGAAGCAGGAGGGAACAGAGGGACTTGAGGCAGTGGGAGCAGTGTTCACCCAGCACAGGGCTGTGACATAGCTTTATGTGTGGAGGACTGTGCATCATCTCATACCGTCTGCTGCACATTTTCACAGGCGGGTGTAGCAGCAGTCTGGCCTCACTACTTAAAGTGTTGTCTGAGGACCAACAACATCTGCACAGCCGGGGAGCTTGTTAGATGCAGAGTCTCAGGCCCCTCTCAGTCCTACTCAATTGAAATCTGCATATATATATATCGAACCAAAAGTAGGTGGTAAGAGAGAGAAGGAGAAGGAGAGAGGGCCCAGAACAGTGTCCATAGTTACACATCATTAGTTGTGACATGGTTTCATTCCACACAGGTGGGTGTGGGGCTGCACAGGGCAGGAAATGAACTGGGGGCCTCCTGCATGGGAGGAGAGAACCTTTGCCTCTGGGACCGGTGGTTACCAGTTGCATCACAGTTCAGCATGTGGGTTTGCACAGAACAGGAATCAATCCCCGGATTTCATGGTTACAAGGCAAGCGCTCAACCTGTTTAGCTATCTCCACATCCCAGAAATCTGCATTTTAATAAGAATCCCAGATGACTCAAATATACATTGCAGTTTAGGGAGTATTGTTGAGAGGATGGATTGGAGGGGTATGTTCCAAAGTCAAGAGAGGATTTAAGAAATGGTAGTTGTCTGGTCAGGAGATGAAGATTTGCAGAGCTTAAGGCTAACCCGGAGGAAGGGGAAGAACGGATGTTCCTGTGGTTTAGGGGATGGAATTATAGGACTTGAAAACTAATTTGATGTGGCCAGCATGCAGGAAGTGGGGAGCTGACGTGGTCTTTAAGCAGTGGTGTGCCAGAACCAGGAGGAGGGCCAAGTCTAAGTCTACATTGCCACCATTAAAAATTAAATTATATACATTTACAATAAAACAAGTTATATTTTAAAAAGGTAATGCAGGGGGATGCCAAGATAGCTCAGGAGGTTGAGTGCTTGACTTGCAATCACGAGATCTGGGGGGTTCAATTCCAAGCCCCAACCTGTGCAAACCCACATGACCAACTGTGGCACAATTGGTAACCACTGGGATGGCGGTGAAGTTTCTCACCTCCATGCAGGAGGCCCCCAGTTTGGTTCCCGCCCCACACAGCCCTCCACATCCACCTGTGTGGAATGGAACCATGTCACAACTAATGGTGTACAACTATGGAGATTGCTCTGGGCCCTCCCCTCTTTCTCTCTCACCTCTCAAAACAAAATAAATCTTAAAAAAAAAAAAAAAAGGTAATGCATCCTCAAAAGTCATCACTTCCTAAATTATCTTACTACCTCTTACCATTTTCCAAGTTCTGGAGGTAATTTGTACCTACTGTATCTATTTAATAGAAATACTATTTAGTGGTGTGATTTGTGTATCTCTTTCTACCTCCACTGTCAGCAAGGTCACATTAGTAGTTTGAAATCTGCCATGGTGGGAACACATGCATCAAAGAAATGGGCAAAAGCTATAGCGTAACTGGTGTTGTTGATTTTCTAACTCAAACTTTTAAGCTTTCTGGGCTGTACAGCCCCTATCACAACCATTCCACTGTGCTGCTGTAGTGTACCATAGAGAAACCATGAATGTGGTTGTGTTCCCATAAAATTTTATAGATAAAATCAGACAGCAGTACGTTTTGTTTTGTTTCAGCGCACCAGCCATAGTTTGCTAACTCATGTTCTAGATTTAGGAAAGTAATGTAAATTATTAAACTTTGTTTCAATGTCTATTGCCATTACATTGTGAATAGCATAAAAAACATAGGAAATATTCTTCCAGTGTTCAAATTTATTGTCTGATTCAGCATCATTGATGAATGAATGCAACTCCAATATATGTCTTCCTTGCTTTATATTCACTATTGTAAACAAAAATATTAACCAAGATCTGTGTGTTGGCTATAATCATCAACTGCACCATAGAATGTTTATGGTTACAAGCGGTCAGTAAAAATCAATGAATGCATTTGTAAGAATCAATTGGCTATATGGAATTTACAATAAAGATCATTGTATAATTTATTTTATTTGTATATTGTGAGCCACACATTCTTTCTACCAATAAAATGTTTAATAAATGCATGATTTTTTGGTTTTTTTGGCGAGCTAGTTGTCAGCGTTTGTTAGTGCACCATTGCTCAGGTTTCTGGTTTAGGTGAGAAGGTGGGTAGGGGTGGGGGATACAGAAGAAAGTTTTACAAAGAAAATTGAGTTCAGTTTTGGATATATTCCTCAACTGCAATGTGTTACTTTCAAAAGGGTAAAAGCAAACCATTCTCCATTACACAACAGATTAAACTCTTTTTTAATAGAATGAAGAATTTATATTAATACTTCTCAGAAACCTACTTAGAAAGATAAACCAAGATTTACGAATACAAATAGCAAAGCATGTAATTCCTTATTTTATTCCATCTACATCTACCTGTTCAAGCACAGTTTAACTGAATTGTGTTTTTCTTTCCTAACTTCATTTTGTGCAAAAAAAGGGGCCACGTACTAACCCTGACAAGCTTACGGAGGCCAGCATGGGGGCCCCCACAAACTCAGAGACAGAAAGTAACCACATAGAATGGTCTGAACATAAAGATTCCTAACTAAAAACAGGTCATGGTGGTAGTCACATCCTATGTCTTATAGCTTCCTTGACAAAGGTCAGTCTTTACCTTAAGTGAGACTATTGTCTTTTGTTTGTTTTTTGTTTGTTTGCTTCTGAGATAACATACCTTTGAAATGTCAGAGTGATCTCCTTTTCCTGACCCCTCAGGTCACACGCTCTCATCAGAACACTAGATCACAGAACTTCTCATTGTTATCTTGTTCCCCAAATACCATCTGTACACATGCTATAAATGTTAATTATTCATGATCTTGTACCCACCATTGTTAAGAGAAGTATCTGTCTCTCCATTTTACTTTTTATCCAATCCCAGAGATTTTCCTGCTTTTCTTTCTCCCGCTCTCTTAGTCTATCACCAATGAATTTCACGTGACTTTCCTCCTGTCTCCTCTGATTCTAATGTATAAAATAAGCTGCAAAACTTCCATTCTCCAGAGCCTAGTGAACCATTCTAATCAATACATAAGGCACTCTTGCTACTTACTGCTTTGTAGCTCTCTGCTGGCTTTTTGTGTAACTGTTAACTGGTATTAGTGGCACGTCACTTTCAACAAAGACAATATCTAACTTGATTTAGAGCACTTAACTTGTGCCAGAAACTGGGCTGTCTTTTAACTGCAATACGGTAGACTCTCAGTTAACCAGCACCCTGGGGATTGGTAGGTGTAGGGTAAATGTAGACCAGTGCTCTGCCAAAGAAGCTTGGGGTTGTTGGTGTGAACAGCTCAGAAATTAGGCTCAGTCAGGACCTACATCTGTTCTGGACTATTAGTAAAATGAACTACAGTGCTGGGTTTCCTAAAGTGTGTTCAGCAGAACAAGAAATGTTTACGAGGACCAAGGGTTCTGAGGTCACTTAGGTTTGAAATGTTCCAAGTTAAATAAAGTTAATGACAAAATTAAATCTATTTTAATAGGTGCAGAACACCTCAGAGCCTTGAATGGGCCAACGTGAAATGAGACTCCCACGGCGGGTAGAGCACACGGCATTTCCTTACCTACTGGACATCAGAACCTTTTTCTGTGCATGACTACCTTCAATGACTGTTGTTCTCAGGAAGACACTTTGACAAACAGTGCCCTGGGGCTATCCCAAAACAGATGAAACGTGTCTTCTCCCAAAGCACAGTTGTCTTCTTCAAGGCAAAAAATGTTTATTCTAGTATTTTAGTGTAATATTTTTGGCATTGTAGAAGAGGGGAAAATATCTTTTTCCTCTATCTGTCTTAGCTTCTCCAGCAGGAACCCTGTAAATTAGATTGGTCAAAAACAGATTAACAAGAGAAAACAAACAAAAGTTTATTAACATGAATACACACAGGAGCGCCCAGGGAATGAGTAACTCAGATAGGTGTTCAGATTGGGCATACCTACCATTGTTGGCTAAACACAGGAAAAGAGGTCTTGGGCACTGGGAAGGGGAACAAACAAGTAATGGGAGAAAGTATGGTAAGCAAGGGTTGTTTCCTAACATTTATTACAGAGCCTTCTCCATTGGTAAAATTGTTGAATCGCCCCACCAGGAAGGGGCAGACAATGCTACAAATGGAAAGGTCCTGTATAAATTTTCTTTACAAAAGAAAACCATGTGCTCTGTTTTTAAAGTTTTTCCTGCATCTGCTGGTTCTCAAAATAATCCATATGCAAAAGAGACAAATTTGGAGGTGGCAGGTTCTAGGATGATTCAACATTTTTCAGCTTCAGAACCTGGGTGGGCTTTAAACCAGCCATGTTCCCCATAAGGTAAAGCTGTGTGAGGTCCGAAGCTGGAGCTTGAACTGGCCTGATACATGGTCTGGAATGGTTCTTTCTGTGCATTTCTTAACTATACTCTAAGAAAAGAATGTCCCCACGTTAAGCATGGTTTTTTGTTTGTTTATTTTTTGTTTTTGTTTTTTTAGGTGTACCTTTTTTTTTTTTTAATTGTTAAATTTATTAGGGTTACATTGATTAGTAAAAATTGCATAGGTTGCATCACCACATATTTAGCTCCCCTTCCCCAGCACATTGTTTTTTACATCTGGAATCTATTCATTTGTGAAAAATAAGAGAATCTATAGGCTCATTTACAATATATGGTTACTAGATGCTAGATAAAGTTATTCAATTGAGATTTCCTGGGGACTTAAGTTAAGCAAACATATGCCACCATGTTACCGTACACACTGTGGAGAGTTTTATGGATACTCCCAGGAATTAGTGGGGACAAAAAGAGAGAAACATTGTCTATTTCCCATTAAGCAAAAACCACAATGGAAGCAATGCATACATTTCCTTTTATCCAAAGAACGTCTCATGTATCACGGTAGACCATGACTACGATAAGATTGTCTGCTTTAAGAAGTGAAGGGGAGAGAAATGGCAGAAATTAGGAGGTAGATAAGACCTCTGTGCTCTATGCCAAAGGTACTGGAAGTCAGAGTCATAGGATGTAAGTTTAAAGATCACTTGGTGTGACCTTTTGTCCGCATATGAGGACACTGAGCCACAGAGAAGGAACTTGTCCAAGGACACCCGGTTCTTCTGGTTGAGGCAGACGAAGAAGAGCAACCACACTTCCAGAACATTCTCTGTTAAGCGCTGGCCCCTGGAGGCAGCCTATAGCCTCATTCTGCCTTGCTAATGTGGGTCAGGTCCAAATTCACGTGTCAACCAGAATTACTTATACTTATGCTAACAGTCTTTGGCTCCTGAGGCTTGAGAGCCAATTTCTAAGGTATTTGCTGACCCAGCTGCTCACCTTCCTTCAAGCCTTTGGTAATGCAGTGTAAAGGCATCAGGATCACTTCACCACAGGAAACACTCTATTTTGCAATCCTTTTCTAAATTGAGTTAATAGCTAAGCTCCTGTGGGACAAAGAACCACTGAAATCCTATTATTTAGTGATCAAAAGTGGCCCCAGTTCTAGATTTTCATTTCCTTTGAAACAACCAGCATGCTTTCTTCTTTTCCTTTCATTGCTTTTATACAATACAAAATATAGAGATTGTTTTATGTTGGAGGTATATCTTTTATAGGCAAGAAGGAATGCTTTTAGATAGAAAATATTTGCAGCTCTTCAAGCAAGATTTGAATGAGAACATATATGCCTTGTTGCAAACTACTTAAAATAGATGAGATAAAATGACATAATAGAATGAGTTTGTAACAGTTCAATAATAATCTATTAAATTTCATGTACCAGGTTAGGCAATCAATCAATATAAAACCATATGCATAAAAAACCAAAAAATTAGTTCATATGATTTACTGCATGAGTATCTATTGTGCAAAACAATGTTGTACAATATCAAAATGAACAATGTTTTTCAAAAAATCAGTTTTATTTATTGAGGTATTGTTCCAAACAACAAAATTCATGGATTTAAGTTTGGTGAACTTTGACAAATATATGCATTTATGTAACCATTGTAACCACCACCACAGACAAGGTTTGGGACATTTTCATCAGGCAAAAGGTTCTCTCTTGCCCATCTAAGAGGTAGTTGCAGAAAGGATGATATTTTACTCGCCAAATATTTGTTTCCTAAAGACATAAATTCTCTTGTGTGACCACAGAACATTGGTCAAAACCCTGCAATTAACACTAAGACAATGCTATTGTCTAATCTACAGACTTTATTAAGATTTGTCAATTGTCCTGGCAATGTCTTTTACAGCAAAAACAATCCAAAATTCGAATTCAGTCATCTTGTCACTTTTGTTGCCTGTGATCTAGAACAGTTTCCCACTCACAACATTGATATTTTTGTAGTTATCTTCTAGAATGTCCCTTCTCTCAGAGTCATTGTCTGTTTCCTCATGATCAGCTTCTGGTTACACACTTCGGGTGGGAATTTCACAGGCATGAGGCTGAGTTCTACTCAGGGCATTTCTATCAGGAGACACATCCTATTGATGAATCTCACAACTGCAAGGTTATGTTTGGTCATTGGGTTGAGGTGCTATCTGCCAGGCTTCCCTGCTGTCAAGTTATTCTTTTCCCTTTTGTAACTAAGAATTATTTGGCAGGGCTACTTGAGATCCACCATGTTATTTAGCATCTGTCCACATGAGCTTTCTTCTCAGAAGACAGTAAAACCTCAAAGGACCAGAATGAATGAGGTGGACGTTGTCCTTGGCTGAACTGTTGGTTTGCTCCCTACAACCTGGTGAAAGAAAAAACCTAATGCTTCAAACTCAGCATCAGGAATTTCTCTCTCCAAAGGGATTCTCCAGGGTTCACCGGAGGTTCTGAATACTGGTGTTCAAACTTGGTGTCACTATAGTCAGCCATTATCACAGATGTTTTGATAACCTCAATCTTTAAGAGTGAACTCATCAGTAATAATTTTTGTCCACTTACAAAGTCAGGAAAGTTTATATGTTTTTATAAGAATCTCGACAATGATGTTAAAGGGCTAAACAAAATCATTTCTCATTTCCTATTTAAACTTGAATAAAAGCTTTCTGGTTAATTGAGTTTCTCTAGCATAGAAGGAAACCCTTCCCACTTTTGACAAATATTATTCCTAATACATGTATAATATTTATTCCATATTTAATATTTATATATTTTTCCACATACACATGAGATTGTATTAATGGACCATTCGATTTTTACCACAAATAATTCCCCTTGTCATTTAACCTTCTAGGCTAATAGTTTTTAAATGTACATTCCTGGCATGAAATCATGTGGTAATTAATGGCAGGAATTGTGCTCATTCTCTAAAATCATCTTCTAGAATATTTACTTATTTTGTTGTTTCTTTAGAAGAAGTGTGGGAAAATGTGCTCTACACATTTCTCAAAGCTAGGCTGTTACCACTTAAAAAAAAAAAAGAAAAAAAAAAAAGATCAGATTCTAAATGCTTACTCATCACCAGGAAGTTTTTACCACTTTACATTTACTGAAGCACCAGGCTGCTCAGCTTCAGATGCCTTCATTTTAGATTTTGTTAAATAAGAAATGAAGAGTTGGAATACACATCAGAGCACTAAGTATTACTGAGGCTATAGCTTTCTGTTCATTTACATCCACTGATAGACCAATGGAAGCAAAGGAAAGGCTTGCTCTTTGCTTTCTCAAACAAAATTAGATGTGAAGAAAAGAGAAGCAATGATAAATTGAACAGAGGAGTGGGAGATCTGGATGTGTAATTGACATTCTCATTTCTATGTCTTTCTCTGACTCCCATATTGGCCTTGAATTGCTCTCCTTTTGACCATTCCCACCATGAGGCTTTGACCAACCAACCCATTGTACTATGGCTGTGCTGTTGTCCACACTAAAGTGGGGACCCTTTGTTATACTTATTTGTATATAGGGCACCTAGATAAGCTCCTGAGCCATATCAAGCAGTTGAATGGACCATTGAATGCTTCAGAGTTTTGTTTTTTTTTGAGATTTACTTTATTGTTCTTGACAGAGACAGAGAGAGACAGAGAGAAGGGGGAGGGCCCAGAGCAGTCTCCATAGTTGTACATCATCACTTTTCAACACTGTTTCATCCCACACAGGTGAGCGGGGCCACACAGGGTGGGAACTGGGTTGGGGGCCTCCTGCATGGGAGGCATGGCCTAGTTCAGCATACAGGTCCATACGGGCCAGGCTAGGGCCAAGGCCAGGGTTCAATCCTCGGTTCCTAGGACTGCAAAGCGAGCATTTAACCCACTGAGCCATCTCGGCTTCCCCTGCTTCAGAGTTTTGATAAATATATTTTGAAGGTGAAAGAGATAAAATAACCTAGCACAGTGCAACTTTTTATGGAAGAGGAAAGTGACTATGGGTAGTTAAATGACTTGCCATCTGTTTAGTTGATAGAACAGATTAACACTTATCTGGTTATTTTTCCAGTAAAGTATGTGTAAATAAATTTGATTCTTCAAGACTAGACAAAATCGAATTAGAAAGAATGTAGAGATTATTTTCCCCTATGTTCTTTGTTTAATTTTGACATAGCTAAGGTCCCTGGAAGAATTCACCTAATGAGAATAACAGCCTTGAAGGTCAGAGTCAATGGCTTATGAAGATAACTTCTGTCAACTTTCATGTCAAAGCAATGTTCCCCAGGGAAATCATCTGGAGCCTACTAAGGACACTTTCCATTTTAGAATCAAGTGCATAGATGAATCTGGGGTCATATCAATTCTGAATCTTTGTTCCTAATAGCCCCACCACTTGGAATGTATTCTTGTATAATACCTATTGAAGTTGTTTCAAGACATGCATAGATCTGGAAATAAAAAATGTTGAGGAAATAAGAAAGTTGCAGAAGATGAGTATGGCATGACAACATTCAGATAAACTGTGTTCTCTAGTTTTTAATAACATATTTACCTTTTCTGATATACAGATCTATGAGTTTTGACTAATGCATGCAGTTATGTTATGACCACCACAATCAAGATACAGAACAGTTTCATCACACGCTTGCACATTCCCTTGTAGTACCTCTTGATAGTTGAATTTAACCCTGTTTCCCAGACCTCTCCACTCTCTGGGAGCCACTGATGAAAGAAATCAAAGATCTACTTCTTGGAGAGACACACTGTGTGCATGGACTGGAATACTCAACATAACCATGATGTCAATTCTCAGTATTTATATACAGGTTTAACATAATTCCTATCAAAAGCCCAATAAGATTATTTTTATAGATACAGGCAAGATTATTAAAAAACTTACATGGAGAGGAAAAGGAACCCAAATAGTTCATAAAATTTTGAAAAAAAAAATAAAGTAAGAGGAGGAAGTAGCCTACCTGATTTTAAGACTGGTTATGTAGCTACAGTAATCAGGACTGTTTAGTACTGGTAGATGAATGCACACATAGATCAATGGACCAGAATAGAAAACCCAGAAATAGACCCACACAAGTATGCCCAGCAAATCTTTGACAAAAGTGCAAAGCAAAGGAGGATGTATAGCCCTTTCAAAGAATGGTGCTGAATCACAGAAATAACCATCCATAGGCAAACATATGAACTCCCACCTAAATCTCAAAACTTTTAAAGAAAAATAACCCCAAATAGATCATGGACATAAATGTAAAACATCAAACTATAAAACTTATTTTTAAAGAAAACATAGGAGACAATTTTCAGGATCTAGGGCTAGGTGAGTTCTTATATTTGACCACAAAAGCACAATCCTAAAAGGAACAATTGGTAAACTGGACTTCATAAAATTGAAAACTTTTTCTCTACCAAAGACCCTATTAAAAGGATGAAAAGACAAGCTAAAGAATGGGAGAACATATTTATAAACCATGTATCTAATGAAGAATTCGTTTATAGACTATGTAAAGACTTCTCAAAACTCAACTGTAGAAGAGACAAACAGAAAACAATTAGAGAATAGACAAAAGACATGAAAAGACAGTTCACAGAAGAGGATACACACAGAGTAAATAAGCATATAAAAAGATGTTCTACATCATTAGTCATTAGTGAAATGCACAGCAAAACCACAATGAGATATTATTAAATACCTATCGGGATGGCTAACCTAAAAAATAGCAACACACAAGATGCCAACGAGGATGCAGGGAAACTTATTACTCATCCACCATTGGTAGAAAACTAATATGGTACAGACTCTCTGGAAAATGGTTTGGCAGTTTCTTTAAAAAATTAAACCTGCAGGTACTACGGCCTAGCAATTGAAATGCTAAGCATTTGTCCCAAAGACATGCAGACTTATATTCACACAAAATCCTGTACATAAATGTGGCATTAAGAATAATGTTCATTAATAATAACCCCAAACTGGGAATAATCCAGATGTCCTTCAATGGATGAAAAGTTAAATACATCTGTACCAAGGATACTATGCAGCAATAAAGAGAAGTGAACTATAATATACATAACTGCTTGGATGAATCTCCAGAGAATTATGTTGAGTGAAAAAGCAAATCTCAGTGGCTGCACACTGCATAATTTCATTTATATGACATTCATAAAATTATAAAAGTAAAGAAATGGAGGGCAGATTAGTGGTTTTCAGGCTTTAAGGCGAGGACCATAGTGGGAGGGATGGTAGTGTGGCTATAATAGGGCCCCATGAGAGATCCTGGGGATGATGGAAATGTTCTGTGGCTACATCAGTGTCAATATCTTGGTTGTGATATTATGTTTTAGCTCTATGAGATTTGCCATTGGGGAAACTAGAGAAACATTACAAGAATCTCTCCATATTATTTCTTACATCTGCATATGAATCTACAATTAGCTCAAAATAAAAACTTTAATTTAAAACATGGATCTGAGGCAAAAATGGCAACATGTTAGTATTTATAAAAATAGTTCAGTGATTATATAAGTGCTTATTGTATAATTTTCTGTACTTTTTATATTTGAAATTCCTTTACTTAAAAACAAAACAAAACATGCTTCAAGTCCTAGGTCAAACGTCACCTCTACTCAAGGCTACTGTCAGTTAGAATTACATCTACCACTCTCTCTCCATGATTCTATGGGGATGAATCAGAACAAGAGCACCTTAAGTCTAGTGCCATGTTATTTATCTTCCTTTACATCTCTTCCTGTAACTCCCATTTTTAGTCCAGTGCCTTGAATAAAATTGCTATTCTTATTGAGACTATTATTTTTATCCAGCTGTGTCCTAGAGTTCTAACTTAGAAAGGAAAAAAGAAAAAAAAAATGGAAGGAAGTAAAGAAGGAGGGAGTGAGGGAGGGAGGAAAAGGAGGGGAGGAAAGAGGAAGGGAGGGAAGAAAGGAAGGAAGGAAAGAAGGAAGGAAGGATGGAAGGAAGGAAGGATGGAAGGAAGGAAGGAAGGAAGGAAAAAAAAGAAATCATACCATTTGAGTCTCTATTCCACAAAGAAAAATAGTCAAAACAAATGTTATAGAAATTCAAAGAAACCATAAGGGTATTGGAAAGTGCCCACAGTATAATTTTTCCCAGAGTGATTACTTTGCCCAAGAGGACAGAATATGGTTTGTGGAGTAGAAATTCTGTTTTTGTTCCCTCGACGCTGGCCTCTCTTTGTATCATTTAGACTGTGTTTGGTGTCAAGTAACAGATATGAAACTTAACTGCTTAAACAATGAGGATGGATCTGGGCTCAAACAATGGAGAGTTGCTAGAGCCTGCTCAGGGTTGACAGAATCCTAGGGCTTGGGTTCCAGTCCCCTGAGCTCTGCATTCCCCATGGGCTGACTTCATTTGCAGGCTCATATGGAGAAGTTCTGGGCCTCATATCCTCACATAATGACTCCTGGAGAAAAAGAAAGACCCTCTCTTCTCATTGTATTGTCCTTAGAATGAGGAGACTTCCGAGGGATGCCCCAAGAACACGCTCCCTCTCCTCTCATTGGCTGGCTCAGATACCGATCCCTGAACCCATTGCTGGCAGCAGGATGGGATTCCAGACACGCCACCCAGGCCTCTACTCTCATCCTTGGGGATCAGCTATTTCCGAGAACTCTAGAGATGTCCGGAGCAAAACTGGGGTTCAGGAGGGGTGATGGAGACTAATAATGAAGCCCACCCTGCTCTCCCTGTACATCCTAACTCATGGTGTGGATTTTATTTATGCCTCTCTTTCTGCAAATTTACTCTGCTTTATTTCTGTTAAGGAGGTCATACCAGCGGTTATAGAGACTGGGCTGACTTGAATTTAAGAAAAGAAGGAAACTTTCTTCCACATGATTTCTGTCCAGGATGATATATGCGGAAGGCCTCCAGCTAGAGCCAGATGGGGCGTGTTGCTGACTACAAAGTCACAAGCGGGAAGCCACAGGCTTGTGGAGAGACGACTCAGGCTGAGCTCTGATTCCAAGAGTTTAGAGAGCCAGAGAGTGTCAGGTTGGTAAAAGGAAGGTAGGAGTCTGTCACCCAGTGGCAGCCCTTTAGTGGCTTGGGTTTTGTTGGTGAGTTTCCCTAAAAGTAGACCAAAAGCCAAGATAATCCAAGGAGAGCCTGGGGGTTGGGGGTTAGGGATAGTGGGAAGAAAACCTACCGCATTACAGTAGTGACTTTCTGGTATATGTTTAAAAAATACAAAAGTTAAAGATATGTCCATGGAGAACAGGAAGACAGCCTAGAAGAGTGATGCATTCCCATTTTAGGATCTAAAGGAATTATCAAGTTCATAGCATCCTGGAGCAGCAAGCGATTCAAGAGTTTCGGACCACTGCATTCAGCTCTGTACGTCTGCTAATGAACGTCCTCATTCCACAAGGTCTCCATGGATTGGCAGGATCAATGTTAGTTCAAGGCTTAATTTCACTAAATGAAGCCCTTGTGGTAATTAAAGAAAAACAGCTACAAAATTCAAAATGAACTTGGGAACTTGGATGAAAAGCAAGACAAACAGAAACATTGAAGGCTGGGAGAAAATGTTATTTGTTGTCTGCACTAATATTAAGGCATTATTCTAATTGTCTCTCTAATTTAATTTGAAGAGTTTGAGATATTTATGGGACTGGCCTGGTAAAGATTTAGTGGTGATATAAAGTACTGTGAGTTCTGGAAATAAAAAAGAAAGAGAAAGAAGAAAGAAAGAAAAAAAAAGGAAGGAAGGAAGGAAGGGAGAGAGAAAGAGAAAGGAAGGGAGAAAGGAAGAAAGAAAAATTGGGGCACAGAAATAAATGATTTTTTTCTCTATTCTCTGAAATTTTCTAGGAGAACACATGAGAAACTATTAATAGTGCTTCTTTCTGAGCAATAGGAATGGAGGTTGGGCAGGTAGAAAAAGAAAATTTTCACTACCATTCTGTGTGGTAGGCATTTTTTTCATTCATCATGAGCTATATGACTATTGTGATTTGTACCAGTTAAGCAAAATAAAAATAAAGGAGTTTATTAAATGTACTACCCCAGCTTAGCTAGCAAGTTCAGAACTGATTTATGGTTTCTTGGTTCTGCTATGATCAGTGCTATTGTCTTCCCTGTGAGGCATCCATTGTTGAGTTTTCCTGGGAAGCCTCATTCAGCACTGATTTTAATAACAATAAGGAATGAAAATGCTAACCAGGATGCTTTGCAAAGAAGCTTCTTGTACTAAATATCACCAGGAAGATGCCATTGATTCTGAGCTGTACCATTCTCATAATTACCCCAGGAAACGCCCGAGGATCAGACATAGCACATTAGGTAATGTAACAGACTTGTCATTTAATGCAAGTGACAGGTTTCAACTCCAGGTAGCTCACTAGCGGTGGGGGAGGGGAAAGAATGGCGTAATTAAGGCACAGTTTCAGGGGAGAGATAACTACTTAACAGGCTAAAGAGTAGAAGTCTTTAATGTTTCAAACACACAAGTATTTTTCTCTCAGTGACGTCAAAGAGTGAAACAACCCCCGCACATTTGACAAGGATTTGGAATGGGTCTGGCTCCCTCCTCACTCTTTCCCCTTCCTTCCTTCTTTCCTTCCTTCCTTCCTTCCTTCCTTCCTAACTTCCTAACTTCCTAACTTCCTTTCTTCCTTGGATGTTGTTTGAGAAGGAGAGAGATAGAAGAGGGGAGGGCCCAGAGCATTCTCCATAGTTGTACATCATTAGTTGTGACATAGTTTCATTCCTCACAGGTGGATGTGGGGCCACACAAGGCAGAACTAAGCTGGGGGTCTCCCACATGGGAGGCAGGGACCTTCACCCTGAAGCCATCCCGGTGGTTACCAATTGCACTGCAGTTCAGTACATGGGTTTTTGGGAATGGCCGGGGCCAGGAGTCAAACCTCGGATCTTGGGATTGGGAGGCAAGTGCTCAACTGCGTAGCTATCCCAGTATCCCCCTCCTCACACTTTCAAAACATCTGAGCTAACCTGAAGTTTGTAACATCTCCTTGGTCTTTGAAAATATTAACTTGAATTAGACTCCCCAAACAAAAAACTCTTAGCCAGCAAAAATATCAAGACAGGTGATAACTTTAAGCTGATGTATCTGTAACATTCTTTTTTTTTTTTTTTATATCTTTTTATATTTATAGAGCGTAATTATTTCATCTTCAGTGCATATTTATTTCCACTTTACTTTTGACAGATAGAGAGAGAGACAGAGACAGAGACAGCTAGAGAACCGAACTGTGGGAACTCCCCAGTTCAGCATGTGGGTCCTGCCTGGGCCGGAGCCGGGACTCGATCCTCGGTCCTCGGGGCCTCAAAGCGAGCGCTCAACCCGCTGAGCCGTCCCGGCTTTCCCCTGATGTATCTGTAATGCTTACATTTTTTATATTAACCTCAAATTTCAGCAGCAGTTTATAAAATAAATTGTTCTATCCATTTCTTTTTTCTCTTTATAACCTCCCCTGACCTGTAGCACTGAAATCGACATCACCGGTAGGATCAAGGCCAGTGCTAAACTCCATAGAAAGTTGGGCTTGAACAGCCAACCAGGAAGTTTTGGGCCAAGGTCCTCTCTATCCTGAGGATATACAACTTTGGTTCGTCTTTCCTTTCCTTACCTATTTCTCCCTTCTGCCTCACATTCTTTTTTCCTTCCTTTACTCCCTAAAACCATGTAGATGGTAGATTTGGCCGGAGAGTGGGGGCGGGGGCGGGGGGTCTACTAAATACTCTTGTCATATTTGTTTTCTACCAAAAGTTTTGCACTTAAGGTTTTGACTTTAAAGATCTGCCTATAAAAACTTACACTTGAGGAATATGTAGAAACAAAAATATAAGCTTCTTATTACCAATAACGCTCTAATGATTTAGGCTAGTGTGATGGTTTCTTCTTTTCTCAAGCATTGAATGCTTCCTTTTTCTTCAATCTCTAGAATGTAATTTACTCATTCTGGAGCCTTCAACACAGCCTAACTCTTGAAATAACTAGCAAAGGTGCTTTTATTTCACTGTGTGGTTGTTAATGCTTGCTTATGTTTGGATAAGAACTAGAATTAGGAAAAGCCAGGATGGCTCAGCGGGTTAAGCGCTCATTTTGCAGCCCTGGGGACTGAGGATCGAATCCTGGCCCTGGTCTATGTGGACCCATATGCAGAACTGGGTTGTGCTTCCCATGCAAGAGGCCCCTAGGTAGGTTCTTGCCCCTGGTTCAGCCCCTGGCTTGAGGGGGCGTGCCTCCCATGTGGGAGGCCCCCGGTCCAGTTCTTGCCCTGCACGGCCCCTGCCCACACGTATGGAACAAAACCATGTTGAATAATGATGATGCACAACTATGGAGACTGCTCTGGGCCCTCCCCCTCCTCTCTGTCTCTGTCAAAAACATAAAATAAATCTTAAAAAAAAAAAGAACTAGAATTAGCAGAATTGAATCTGCTAATGGGGTTTATTTCAGAATAATATGTGTTCCTTCGAGCCATGGAATCTGCTTCACAGGGAACTCAGTGAATAGTTACATAGCAGGAAAAAATAAAGCTTAGGAAAAGACCTAAACCAGGTTTCTCAAGCTCAGCACTATTACTCTTGGGAATAGAGAATTTTACATTGGGAATGTGGGGGCTGTCTCTTCAATGTAGGATATTTAGCAGCATCTCTGGCCTCTACACATTAGACACCAGTGGCATCCTCCCCTTCCCCACGTTGTGACAACCAAAAAATGTCTGCAATGACTGCCAATGAGCCTCAGTGGGGAAAGGGCGTGTGGGAGGAGGCAAAGTCGCCTCCACTTGAGAACCAGTGACCTGAATTCCATTACATGAATAGTCTTGGGGAGTTAGTTCGGGAACTTTCAAAAATTAAAAACTGCAGCAGGGTAAAATTTTACATGCCTCTGCATTTTCTTTGGTCTTTCGCCAAGAAGGTGTGGCCCAGTGTCTCCCGGCGGACCTCGGCCCCGCTTCAGGAGTGGACTTCGATGATCTAATAGATCTTTGTCCTGTCTCAGTATTCTGGCTCAGGACAGCATAATCAATGTGCTGATGCTGAAAGCATGCTGAGAAAACAACGGGAAGAGGGTCAAATTCTCCTGCAGAAAGATGTTTATAGAAGCCGGAGCCAAACACAACATTGCAGGGTACATTTTTCAATAAGGTAGAAATCGTTAGAGATTTAAGGTAAAGTGGAAACGTCAGCCGTTTTTATTGTAGTCAAATCCAGTACACATTCGTATATAGATGAAGCTAAGATGTCATCACAAGAGGAGTTTTGAAATACGTTAACAGGTGGCTGAAAAACCATAGCCAAATCTGTAGATTCAGTTTGGCAGTAGAACACTTTTTGTCTTTGGGAAAGCTATTACATTACGCTTGTTAGATTCAGCTAAATTATGAAATGTAGAAATTGAGACTTAGGGACAAAAAAGGAAGCCATTCCCTCTAGCCCCCATTCTCTTTCTTTCCTTTCCTCTCTCCTTCCTTCCTTTTTTTTTTCTTACATTGTTCACACATATAAGAAAAGTTGATTCAACACATCTTGATTGTGAAATCAAGCACAAGGCGTGGATGTGTCAGTACGAGTATTGCACATGGTTACTATTCAGTTGCACATTTAAAAATCAAGCCGCTGCCTTAGCAAGCTCTGAAGGAGGGAGTGTGAACTTTACTGGTTTCTGTGTAGCTTACAGCACTTTACATATTGTATGAACTTAGGACAGGTCTTGGAAAAGATAAAATTATTCCGTGAACTTGGCCCATGGGCTGCACCATACACACAGCTTTTTATGTCTGACAACGTCTCCCGCTAGGAGAGGGAAGTGGGTGGGGGGATGTCTGACACGTGACTGGCTAGATTGATAAGAATGTCTTTTTACTGAAAGCTACCCTTAGGAATGCTCTCTGAAACTCTCTAATAGAAATGATCCTTAAAAGTCTGAACTTCAAGCGTCCTACACAATAAACTGTTCTTTGTCCAGCGCCTGTATTTTCCTCTTTCCAGCCTTAGCACAGGTTGTTTCTTCCGCCTGGGATATTCTCTCTTTCCAAGGCCAAGTGCACTTCAAACCCTGCCCATGTGAACAGCCACCTCCTCTGGGAAGTTTTTCCCTTGAGACTGAGGAAATCATGCCTACCTGGAACCGCCTCAGTGCATTATCTAATGGCTCTTGTGACACTTCACGTTTGGTCACGTCTCATTTAGAGGTCATTGATGTTTCCTTCCCTGTTATTTAGAAAGGCCCCTCGGAGGGAAGGCTCTGCCTCTGGCTCCTTGTTCTCTTTTCCCTACCGCGGAGCTTAGGACTTTGTACACTGCGTTCAGCAGATAATGCATCCAATAAACCCTGGAGATACCATGGCTGTGTCAGTCTGATATTTGCTCTACCCCAGTAAGGTGGCCTGGAGGGCAAGATAATGCCTTCCAGCTCCTTTCCAACCCCATTAGGTGAAGAAGGGCGAAGGCCAATCATAGTGCAACTCCCTGCACTGATGTTGCAAACACTCCCTTGTGCAAACGTGTGTCAGCCTTTTTGCTCTCATTCTTTCTACATATTGGTGCTGAACAATTTCCCCAGTAAACACTGGCTGCTTCTAGAAATGGGGCATGTTACTAAAGACACAGCCACTCTTTTTCTGTCTCTGTTGTATAACACACCAACCTGCTCTTTCACATTTAGAAATGGAGAAACAATGACATCACCCCAGTCTAACCCCTTTGTAGGGATACCACTGCCAGAGATGTTGAAATGAGACTACTCCTGATTCCAGAAAGACAAGAAAGTATGCTGCAGAAGGGAATTCTTACAAACGAGGACGGCCAAAAAGTAGAGTTCCTGAAAATCCATTGGCTTGTAAATTCTTATAAATTCATATTTGAACTAAAGAAACTACTTGAGCTGAATGTCTCCATCTTCCCCCCACAATGCGATTTAGATTTCTTTAAGTTGGACAGGCTCTGGGTCTGTCATCCTCTTTCTGAAGAGCTGAGCTCTGGGAAACAGTCTTATGTTTTCTGCTCATTTGTGGCCATTGCCTCTTTTGCAGTATTTGAGATTCATGTAGGGTTTATTTTGTCTCTAAGATATTGTGCCATCAGTGGGCTCTCAGGTGGTATTGGGGAAAAGGTCATCGTGGCCTTGGGATAGGAGTGCTACCCTTACTACTCTTAGCAATTTGGTTTGGGAAAAACCAATAACCTCTCTGCTTCCTAGCCTCCCATTTGAGGAATGGAGACAATAGCAATACATAGCTTCCAGAATTATTGTGAGATTTTAGTGAGATAATACAATGCAATATGAATGCAATTCTTAGTATATCACCCAACTCTATGGTATCCAAACCATACATCCATTTATTTCAAATCAGCCCCACTTCTCCATATGAGATACGGGAGACAGTTGAGTAAGAGAGGCTGCCCTTTTCCTCAGAGAGCATTTAATCCAGCAGTGAGGTGAAAGAGACAAAAGAGTGTGATCATGCTTACTCTGTGAATTTGGAAAAGGAGCTCATCTTTCCTCCATGTGTTGGCTTCTTCGTCTGTCAAATGGAAGTAGAAATGCTGACTTTCCAAAAACAAGTAAGACAATACGCATGAAGTCTTGCGCCCAGTACCTGACATAGCTAGTTGCTCACTAAATGGTACCTTTCCAAGGGATAAGATGAAGTGTCAATCTAGTATACAAGGGTTTAAAGGAATAAACAAGAACCACTGGACATGGTTAGAAAAATCTGGGAAGACTTTGTAGAACATTAAAATCTGACCCAAGGCTTGAAGGATAAATAGGCTTCTGCATTTGAAGATAATGGGAGCCACAGCTAATATGTACCATGCACTGTTCAAAGCACTTAACATGGATGACCTCATCTAATCCCCAAACATGGTGAGTGCTGTTATCCCCATTTTGCAAATGAGAACATTGAGGCACAGAGAGAGGAGGTGAGTAACCCAAAGTTCCACGTATGATGGGGGCAGAGCAGGGACGAGATCCAAGCAGTCTGGTTCCTGAGCCGTCACAGCTCCTGAGCGCGGAAGAAAGCCGGGCAGGAGCAGAGAGGAGCACATAGCTGAAGCGCTTCCTCTCCCGGAGGAAGCGGTGAAAAGAGGAGCAGAAGGCGTGGTCAGAAAGAAACTGTGGGATGGAAAATATTTAGGGAGAAGAGGGCAAGAGGGACAGGGTTATCTCAGTGGCCACAGAGGCATCACAGAGAGCAGCCTGTCACTGAGCTCAGTTAAAGCCTGTTGACTGTGAATGCAGCAACAAGGAAGGTTCTGAATTTTGCAAATACAGGCTGGATGGGAAACATGTGGCCGGGGTTTTCTTACAAGGCTATCTTGTCTAAGGAGTCGAGGTTCTCCCTGTCTCCTCCACAAAATGCTGCTGACCTTGATTTTCACCAGAGATGCATCTGAAAAGCTTCAATGTGGTGTCACCTCTCATCAGGGTTTAGATTACGTGTCTTTTTAAAAAAGGTTAGACCTGAAATTTTTGTGGACTTGAGTGGGAGAATGTCCTTTGTGCATGTTTAGTCACATCAGCATCTTGACCATGAAAAGCAACACTGCAGAGTACACTGAAGGAGACAATAGACACTCTTCAGTCTTTAAAACACGAACGACCATACAAAGGAACATTTTCCTTAAGGAGAATAAAGACTTGGTGCATTTACTTTGTACCGTTATTCTGCATGATATTTCCTATTTTTTCTCAAATTCATAGTTTTATGAACGAAATTTCATTGGATCTCAAGTGTCACAGTTCCTTTTCAATAGACTCACGACATCTTTATACGGCCCAGTATTGTTAGCATTCAGGTTCAAGGTTGCTTTCTCCACAAAAGTTAATTGGATGGGATGATGGTTATTCAATGCTAATACGTTACACTGCCTTAGTGTTACCCTTGGGCTTCTCAGTTCATTACCAGTCCAGAGAGCATGTCTCACGAAGGCTTTCTGGCTTCTAATCACATGAGCTCACCTCTGCATGCAAAATGAGTCACTGGAAGGTAGTTAGCATAAATTATTCCATCCTTCAACCACAAAAACATCTTTCTTTGGGCAAATATTTATGAGTTTTAAGTAACTTCTTTGTGCACGCATATCTGCTTCCTATCCAACAAGGAGAAACCTAGTGCTCTCTTATAGTAATCTAAGCAACTGTTTGTTTGTTTTTTGCCAGAAAGACCAAAAGACCCAAAGTTCAATATGATAAAACTTTTCTTAAAAAAAAAATCATAAAAACTACCTTCTAGAAGTTTCCTAAGTCAACACTGTCATCTATGCAGCCTTTCCCACAATGTTCATTTCCCTTCTTTACTTTAGAAAAGACAGTTTTTGCTACTAATCAGTAGTCACCCCAGAACAAAGCCTTCATTAGTTTTTTATTCATTCAACCATTTACTTACCAAATATTAATTGAGCACCTATTAAGTGCCTAGTACTATTCAAGGCACTTGGGACACATCTGTGAAAAAGCAGGAAAAGATTCCTGCACTCCTGGAGCTTACACTCTCATGGGACACTGTTACATAAGAAACAATAAACGCAGCACGTAAGAGAACAATATAGTGTCTAGGAAGTTCGCAAGTGCTCTGGAAACAATAGTAAGGAGAATGGGGTAAAGGGGATGCAGAGCTGGGTGTGCAGGAGGGGTGGGTTGCTATGTTCATTAGGGCCACCAGGATAGGCCCTGTTGAGAAAGTGAGCTGGAGAGAAGTGAGAGAGTCAGTGAAGCACAGATCTGGCATAAAGCAGGGGCAATAGCCAGAGTAAAGGCCCCAGGCAGGAGCCTGGTATCTTCTCAATATGGCAAGTATGTCAGAGTGGCTGGAGCAGAGAGAAGAGGATGGAGGTGGGGTGTGGGGGGCAGCCAGCACAGGATTTTGAGTAGCCACGTACCATGATCTGACTTAATGTTTAAAAGAATCCCTCTAGTACAGCGTTGAGAAGGGCCAGGAGGGGAAGCTGAGTGTGGAAGCAGGACGACTGAACGATTTTTAAAAGTCACAGCAGAAAATATTCAAACCTCCTTGGTGTTAAACCAGACTTAGAACTAGAAAACACACCACACCACAACACAAACCCCTGCTCAGTCCTTTTCTTGCACTCTGTATCTTATACCCTCCCCCCAAAGGCTGCACCACTCCATTCCTAGTCCAGGATTTCTTCTACTTTGGAGGAGTACTACATAGAAGTTAACTTGGTACTTCCCTTTGTGGGTGCGGGTATATCATAGAAGGCAAATCATCGAGTCAAGGGGCCCGGAAGCAAACACAAGGTTGGAACATTGCAGATGTAGTTCTGGAATGCTGGATGATGCAAGAGAAGAACAGAGTCAAGAACGAGGGGCAGTATGGGGTTCTAAGCTCAATGTATCTGATCGCTAAAGAAGACAGAACTCTTTTTCTTTAATAGTTAGAGTGACGAGGTATAGAATACCACACTGTACCTTACTCTGTCATTGTCTTTGAACTTCATGGTGCCACTTAGACTTGTGTCTGTCTGTTTTGTTTTTTTTCTCAAAAATCTAATTAAAGCTTTAGGAGAAAGAAGGAGAGAGAGAGAGAGAGAGAGAGAGAGAGAGAGATCCCTGTTACAAAAGGGTATCAAAAATCAAGACACAAGAACTATGGGCAATAATAAGATTGAACTTGAAACTTTTAAGAACTGTCTTCATACTCTACATAAACATAAGTTAGTGATTAGCAAGAATACTTAGGGCTCTCGATTATTTCTCATGACTGTAGGAGTAGAGCTATTCAAAGAACTCCTAGGAGAGATTATTGCCCCTGAAAGGGAAGACTCTGGGCATCTGCTGAAACAAGTAAAGCCATCAGAAAGTTTCAATGAAACCATAGGGAAATATCTAATCACAAGAGACTGGAACAATGTTGGCAGATCCTTTTGCTGTAGGATGGCAAATAGCTTTCAGACTTCATTGCCAACTGGCAGTAACTTTTGGAGAGCTGCGCTGCAAAGAATTCTGAGTCCACACCTGGTATTGGTTTAGAAATGGAATTATGTGGATGAGTGACACCTGCTCTAGAACAAGGAAGCAAGAGTGGTGTCCACAGACCACAGACTTAACATTCCCAACTGATCCTCTTGCCTTCGGATCTGTCTACATGCAAATCGTCTTAGAAAGATGAGACGCTACTCTATTTTTGAGAGGCCAGAAGAAGACATTATATAAGCTTCTTGCAGAAATGCAAAGATCAGTATTTGAAATAAATTCTCCTTGCCTGATTCAAGACCATGTTGCTTTCATGTAAAGTTCTGTCCTTGTGAGTTGGCCTTGGTGGAGCATGGAGGAGTGCCATGCCCTGGGAATTCACTGTGATGTCCTGGTCACCATCTGTGTCTAACCTGTCATCCTTGGACTGTCCCCTTCCTCTGACTACCAGCTCCATCCATCTGGGGCCTCCCTTTCCTTGATGCCCTCTTTCCCAGTTTGTCACTCCTGCTGGCAAACTGGGGTCTTCAGACAGACAGAGAGAGACTTAGGGAAGTAGTGAGTGGGTTGTGGAGAATCTGGGTTCTTGTCCTGGTTCTGCCATGAGATCCCTCTGAGGCCTTTTTTTTTTTGCTTTTGCTTTACTTTTTTGGTGCCTGGTTTTCATCATTTGTCAAATGAAAGGGGTTTTAGCCCGGGCACTAGGACTGGCCTGAGATAATACTTTATATGAGTATGTTTAGTGCATAGTTCAGGGAAGGGGAAAGGTTGGCATCTTTTATCAAATTCTCAAAAAGGGCTGTAGGGGAAGCCGGGATGGCTCAGTGGGTTAAGTGCTCACTTTGCAGTGCCGGGGACCCAGGATCGAATCCTGGCCCCGGCCCGTGTGGACCCACATGCTGAACTGGGGAGTTCCCCCAGTTCAGTTCTCTCTCTGTCAAAAACAATCAAAAAGGGCTGTAGTCCCCAAAGTGTTGAGAGTCACTGGCCTAGGTGGTTTCTAATATTCTTTCAATTTGAAACTTTGTATACGCAGGTCCGTTGGAGCGTAATCCTTAAACTGTGTATCAGGCTCACAGTTGGGAGATGTGGCAAACCACACTCAACTGGCAACTTCCAGTTCTGACAGAGAATGGACCCATATTACTATTAATGGGCACATATGAATCCTATTTTAGAGGACTAAGGTAGTCCAAAAATGGGTAAGAAAGAGGAAGCAAGGTTGGTAAAATTTCCCTGAAAGCCCATGAGTTATGAAAAAGGAAACATAGTTCTAAAGGATTCCCTTGCTTTCTAACAGCTTTAAATCAGAGGCAACGCTTCATCCTGCCCAGTCCCCGAGGGCTCTCTGGGAGTGGTGGCGGCAGCAGCAGCGGCCTCGTCCTGGCCCTGGCAATGGTCAGCCACCTGCTGCGATCCAGGTTGCGGAGTGTTGGGCTGCTGTAGTGAAAACATATTAGCAACAGTCACCAAACGCCGGTGCTATCAAGTAGATGAAATACATTCGATATGTGTGTCACAGGACAGAAAAAGGTCTGGGAAGGTAACAAAGTGAGTTGACTCTACTGCCTCATGAGGGAAGTGGATGGATGGACTTGGCTTTACTAATTGTATGTGTTTCCTCAACCTGTTATAAAGTTTTCACAAACCAGGTGGCTGAAAACAACAGGGAGTCACTGTCTCAGAGTTCTGGACCCTAGAAGCCCCAAATCAAGGTCGAAGCAGGGCCAGGCTCCCTCTGACAGCTCTGAGGAAGAATTCTTCCTCACTTCTTCCCATTTCTGGGGGTCTCAGGGGTCCCCTGTGTCAGCATCACTCCAATCTCTGCCTCCATTGTCACATGGCCTTCTCCCTGTGTGTCCCTGTGTGTCTTCTCTGTCCTCTTCTTAAAGGACACCAGTCATTGGATGTAAGGCCCGCTGAAATCAGAATAATTTTATCTTGAGATTCCCTACTAATCGTATCTTCAAAGATCTTATTTCCAAATAAGGGCACATCCGGAGGTGCCTGGTGAATGGGAATTTGGAGGGACACTATTTAGTCCACACCAGTATTGTTTGAAATTTTTAAAAAGTGAGATTATATCTATGTTTGACACAGAATATTAAGAAATGAAATGAAACAACAAAAAAAAAATGGGTGTTATAGGAAAGCAGTACACATGTATAACAAACACAGAGTAAGCTTGCTTACTCTAGCTAGATTGTAGGGGAGGTGGCTGATGGGAGGAGAAGAGACTATAATAATAACAGCTAGCATTGGTAGAGTACCTACTAGCTGTCAGACAGCATTTCTGGTACTTTTTGTATAATAAATCACTCAGTCCTCTAAGCAACCTTATGAAGTTGGGGATACTGTCATTCCCATCTTACAGGTGGGAAAACTGAGGCACAGGAAGTTGACTTCTCAAGCTCCTAGGGGAGGTCCAGGGTTGGAATCCAGACAGATTGAATCAGAAACTGTGCTCCTAGCTGCCCTGCTGCACTGCCTCTCCTTGTGCAGGTACATGCGGGAGATAGGGGCCTGATCACTTCCAAAAGGCACACACACACACACACGTGCCTGCCCCCCACCCCCCGTTACAACACTGAATGAACACAGAGCTTCCGTGGTTAAATGTGTTGGGAGTATTTCATCTGCAGAACTGACTGAGCTGAACGGTGTCAGATATTTACCTAGAGCAAATAAAATCTAGCGTGGACGGAGTAAAACAGTTCTTCACGTGTGGCACTACCTTGCCAACTGCTCATGCCACAAGTGACTTCAGCCAATCAGAGTGCAGCATCACTAGGGTTACAGGGTAGCCAGACATTCAGAGGGGATCGCTTATAATTTTTTTTTAATATATTTTTATTTATTTATTTTTATTTTTGACAGAGAGAGAGACAGAGAGAGACAGAGAGAGAGACAGAGACAGAGAGAGAACTGAACTGGGGGAGCTCCCAGCTCAGCATATGGGTCCGCACGGGCCGGGGCCGGGATTCAATCCCTGGTCCCGGCACTGCAAAGTGAGCGCCCAACCCACTGAGCCATCCCGGCTTCCCTGTGGGATCGCTTATAGCAGCTTCTCTCAAATCACAACTTCGACCGCTGTGTGGCTGACTTGGTACCTTGTAAGGAACACACAGCACACGAGAAAAAGGAAATGAGTAGCCATGTCTGGAATACTGAGAAGAATGACCCGGCGACGTGCACATATGCCAGCTGCTGTGCTGCATGTATTTTCTCCATCCATCCTTACCATGACTGACTGAATCAGGAAGAGCCCCAGGCCTGGGCGGGTGGCTAATAATAGAGCAGTAGGTTGTCCTTATGGTAAAGAGGGCTCTGGGTTCTTCCTGTAAAATTACCCCAGGGGCTCCCCAATCTGTGAAGTCGACTTTGCCCCCTGGCTCGGTGCACATTCTGGGAGGACACATTTAAGTGGCTGCAATGACCTAAATGAATATGCAAGACGCTTTCACTGTGAGCGCTTGGTGTGAGTAACTTTCCAGGTAATTTCCCTCATCTGAACAGCTAACTTCCCCAGTAAAAAAATAGGTCCTTCAGGGGCATAGCCCGAAGCTCTGGGGGCCGGGGGAGGGGCACCTCATGAAGCAGAAACTTCTGCCCCATCTGTGTCCTCCAGTGTTTGAGTTTCTTCCCCCAAGATCAAGACTAGGAAAGCCTCCAATCTTCTGGGCTGTTTCTGCTGTCAGAGATGCTCAAACATAATCATCCAACCGACAGACTGGAGAGATCAAACTGTGGGCTCCTCAGTCACACGGCTGACCTTCCCTCGCAGATCCGTCTCGTCCTAGCCGTAGGACCTTGCCACTCGGGGAACTGTAGTGTCTTCATCTGTGAAATGGGCACAAGCATAGAACCCACTGCCCAAGGCTGGTGTGGGGTTAAAGGAGCTGCTTTACACAGTGGGGCACGCTTGCATAGCTCCTGGGGAGTCATCCCAGGAAACGTCAGTGATCCTCATGGGCTTGTCAACCCTGGAGTCCTGCGCCACCACCTCTTCCCGTCTCAGGCGCTGGGGTGCCAAGGCAACATCGCTGACTGGGCGCCAGAAATTGCCTCTGTGCCCCGTTTACCCCATTCTGTAGCATGAGCCCTGACCTACCGGCCAGCACTAGGTGAGACACAGAACAGGAAGCAGAGGAGTGTGTTTTTAGAGACCCACTTTTACAGTGTCTCCCTCAGCTCCCTTCAGAAGGACGGACTGAAGGAGACAGTGTCCATCTGCCTCCCACAGGCCCTGCTGGTGTTTGTTGCTCTCCCCACAGGGGCCCCTTTCTTTCCCCTGAACCAGAAGGGAAGGTCCCTTTTTTCTTTCCAGTAGCCCAGCAAGAACAATGTGCCATTGACGGCGTGAATGGAGCGTTTCTTACCCTGAGACTTCCTGCCGCGGAGGCAAGGACCTTTCTCTCTTGGCTTCCGAGGATGGCGAGTCACCATGTTCCCCTACAGGCAACCCGTGCACCCCGGGATTCCTGATTCTGGCACAAAGTGACAAGGAGAGGAGGCCGTTTGCCCTGTGATCTCTGACATATGCCAGGCTTAGAATTTCCGTGGCTTCACCTTCTTCCCAGCCTGCCCTGACCACCCAGCAGCCACCACTCCTCTCTCATGCTAGTCCCTTACCCTGCTTCATCTTAGCATCAATTACTAATGTGCTCGCTGCCTGCTCCCCCTCCCCCGGGAACACAGGCTGCAGGAGAGGAGGCATGCTCTTGTCCGTTGCTCCATCCTCCGTGTCTGGCGCATTGCCTGGCACATAGTAGGTGCTCAGTAAATATGTACTGAATGAATGAATGCGTGAAGGCTGAGAGAGACTTCTAATTTCCCTCAGAATTCCAGAAAATGCTTTCCTGACAAGTGGATAGCTGAAGTCTAGTTGCAATCCATTGTCCTGGGTGTCCGAAAAAGCCTGGGATTGGATCCGTCCACCAGTGGGCTGGCAAACTGAGGACACAGAAGGTTATGACCTGGTCTCCGCTCTCTGAGCAGACAGAATTCAGCTGGTGAGGCCGAGTTCCCTACAGTGATGTGTGACAAGAAGCCAAGCAGAAGGAGGGCAGGTCTTAGACACAGGAGGGCTGGGGGGTGGGTCTGCAAGCCCCTCTGTTTCTCCCACTTCTGTAGGGAGCAGGAGGCCAGATGACTACCTCGCTGTCAGCCTCACAACACTGGTAACGCCGGCACTTCAGGTGTCTAGTTCTAGGCGCTCTGAGAATTTACCAGAAACCACGCCGATGTTTCCAGGAAGTCCACGCCAACTGCTTTTGCTCTGTGGGGGTCCCCCCCCCACCTTTCTATCTCACTGCCCACTGCCTTTTATAAATTAAAAAGCAAGTCATGAGGCAATGTTAAAAATAATCAAACCACAGCTCAAAGAAGGCACTCTCAAAAGAAAAAAGGGGAAGGAAATCAAGTTGAATATTATTCCACGGTGCTTTCTACATGAGCCCCTGTGATGATTATTCACTCTGTGAAACCTGCTGAGGCCCAGGGGAGTTCATGGGGCCAACATGACTTTCCTTTTGCATGACTTTTATGGGCCATAAAAAACTAGCATTGGCTCCTTAGCCACAGGCTGGAAAAAGTCACGCTATGGGGAGAGAAGAATGTTAATAACTCTGGTTCTCCTTCGTTGTGAAAGTTCACTGCTCACGGAAACTCCCCGCCCTCATCACAGTTGGCTTCAGGAATCTGGGGGCTGCGGAAACAAGAATAAAGAAGGCAGGCCTCCCTCAACAGCCCAGCTCATTCGCTTGAAACTGGGTGCCCATGGAGGGCTGGGGGGCTTCCGAGAGGCTCAGCACTGCAAGGACTGGCCCTGGGCCGAGATGGCTAGGAGCGGGAGGGGCTGGAGAAGAAGGGGTTCACTTCACAGAGGGTTCGCGGCCACGACAGTGCTTTCAAGGCTCCCAGAGTATTAAACCATGAAAAGACGTCAAACCAGGGCCACAGAACCTGTGCCGTATTTTAAGAAGTATACTTAACCAACGAGCCCTTTTACTACATAAACAAAACGGCGATTGTGGCAATGGGATTTATGAAAAGTATAAATTCCGAGTCCGCTGCTGGTGGCGAGGGTGGGCGAGAGACAGGGATGCGAGTCTGGCCGCGTCCTTCCATTCTGTCAGTGCAGCTCCTGAATAATCAGAGTCAAAGCCTGAATTCGAGTGCTTTGCGAATGCGGAGCCCTCCTCTCCTTGCCCAAGTACTCTAAGCGACAAAGCCATCGCTGGCCACCCCATGATATTTGTGTTTGCTTGTCCTGCTTTGCCCTGAGAAGACACAGACGGGCCTCCTCTCTGTGCCTGGCCTAGTCACAGAGGGTGGAGTGACCTAGGGTGGGGTGGCCCAGGATGAGTTGGCAGCTCCATTGCTGGCTCCGTGGGGACTTGCCAAACACCAGAGTTTGTTCAGGACGTTTTCTCTGAGTCACCCTGGGTGATAAGACAGGTGGGAGCCTCTAATAAGTCAGGTTTTACATTCTTCATGTTGGGAGGTTTGATTTCAGAATTTGCAAGTTTCTTAACAAAACGATTGTAGCTTTGACAAAACTGTAGTCATTCTGGGAACCAAAGCAGCACAGACAAGGATAAATGGAATACTGAATATATAGCCTAAGGCTAAGGGAAGCTTTATTCTCTAGCTTCCCATCGCTGCATTTATGTATTCACTCAACCAGTATTTACTGAGCCCTTTCTAAGCACTGGGCCCCCTGCTAAGTGATGGAGAAATAATGCTGAGCAAACACAGACCCGGCCCCTTCTGGATGAAGGCTGCAGTGCACTGTGGGACTAGAGACCCTAACTGAAAATCATGAAGCAACATGAACAGCCACCACAGCAAGTGCTCTAAAGGAGAGGTATGTGGTACTTTGAGCACATATTATGGGGTCTGACTTGGTTAGGCAGGACAGGGAGGGGACTCTGAAAAACAGATATTGAGATGGGTCTGAAGGATAAGAAGGGAAAGAAGAGAGAGAAGACCATTTATGGAAGCAACATCGGCATGTGCAAAGGCCCTGAGGCAGGTTAGCAAAGAATATAACCAGCTGAGAGGGAAGTGGGCCGGAGTAGAGCGGTGGAGACCTGGGGTATGCCGGGGACACCTGGGACACAGTGGGGCTAGGGCAAAGGCTAGGGAGATCTCACAGGGGAGGCAGGGAACAGGCCCCTGTGCTGGGCTTCTGGGCCTTCTAGGTTTTCTTCCATTTGAGGAGCAATGGGGAGTCACTGAGAGGCTTTAAGCAGGGGGAGGAGACTGGGGGTGCCTGAAACCACATTTGCATTTTGAAAGGTGACTCTGGCTACAGTGCTAACATCTCTGCAGGTACTTTCTGCTTTGTAAATCCTATAAGAAGGGTTACTATTCAGTTACTGGAAACTGCTGCCTCACAGACTGGGTTTGAATCCCAGCTTCGTGCTTCATTTCTGGTACGGCCTTGGGCAAACAAGCCTTTCAGAGCCTCAGTTACTTTATACATAAAATGGGACAATCATACCTCCTTCTGCGTGGTTGTGAGGGTAAAAAAATTAAAGGATTTTTTTTTTTTTTTGACCGAGAAGGGGGAGGGCCCAGGGCAGTCTCCATAGTTGTGCGTCATTAGTTTTCCATATAGTTTCGCTCTACCAGTGGGCACGGGGCTGTGCAGGGCAGGAACTGGACCAGAGGCCTCAGGCCTGGGAGGCATGCCCCAGAGATCTGGGGGCTTCTTACATGGGAAGCATACCCTGGAGAGATCTGAACTGGAGGCACACCCCAGTTCAGCATATGGGTCCACATGGACCAGGGCTGGGATATGATTTCAGATACCGGGGCTGCAAGATAAGCGCTCAACCCTCTGAGCTATCCTGGCATCCCCAGGAAATTGGAGTTAATAAATAGTCTTGCTTGACACACTGAAAACTCTCTTTGGGATTTTTAAGAGTAGGGAAAGCTGGGATGGCTCAGTGGGTTAAGTGCTTGCTTTGCAGCCCCGGAGCCCAAGGACTGAATCCCGGCTCTGGCCCAGGTAGACCCATATGCTGAACTGGGGTGTGCCCCCAGTTCAGTTCTTGCCAGGGCCTATGCAGGAGGCTCCCGGCCCAGTTCCTGCCCTGTGCAGCCTGGTGCCCATCTGTGGAGTGAAACTATGTGGAAAAGTGATGCTGTCAACTATGGAGACTGCTCTGGGCCCTCCTCCTTCTCTCTGTCTCTCTCTGTCAAAAAAAAAAAAAAAAAAAAGTAGGAGCCAACTTTGATATTATATATGGTATGAAAAAAAAAAAAATTCAGCAGGTCATATGGATTTCCAACTTTACTAGGAGCAGACATCTTGGGCTTCACCTGAACTTCACCTTCCTACGAATTAATAGTCTAGAAATACCTTCTCCGGCCCCTTTCAAACAAGCACACAATAATAAAGCAACCACTTATTAAACTGTTTGTACAAGGAGTTGCAGTCACACCTTCTGGTTTTGGCATTTATCAGATGATAGACCATGGAGAGATGAACAAGCAGAAAACACAAATGACAAATGAGCTTTACAAATATAGAAACAAGAAGCAAAGCCATTGGCTGTTGGGTCAGTGCATCTGTTGCTGATGAATAAGAGATGCAGGTGTCTTAATTTAGCTAGAGTGGTGCTGGGAAGTTTAGGTCAGGCCAGAATTGGGCATTTCAGTGCTGTCATCTCCTGAGCAGCCTAGGGCCTTGCTGCAGTCCATCTTGTAGGGTGACCAGAAGTCCCGCTTTTGGCAGGACAGTCCCGATTTTTAACAATTTGTCCTGCGTCCCGCGGCGTTTTAAAAAAGTCCCGATTTTTGGAAAGAATGCACGACAAGCTAGGGAACGGCGGGAGATAGACCAAATTTTTAATCAAGAACCTCCTCCCCCTGGTCAATGGTGTCCCGCTTTACCAATGTTAAAATCTGGTCACCTTAGATAGATAAAGCACGTCAGCCATGATTTCATGATTGTTGAAGGTGGCCCACAGGCTCATGGGAGTTTGATATTTTTGAATCATTTTATTTTATTGTTTTTGAGAGGAGACAGAGAGAGAGAGAGAGAGAGAGAGAGAGAGAGAGAGAGAGAGAGAGAGAGAGAAAGTAGGGAGGGCCCAGCGCAGTCTCCACAGTTGTACATCTTTAGTTGTGACATGGTTTCATTCCACACAGGTGGATGTGGGGCCACATGGGAGTGGGAACTGGGAATCTCCCACATGGAGCGAGAACCTTCGCCACTGAGCCATCTCGGGGTCACCAGTAGCATGGTCTGGGACTTGAACCCCGGACCTTGTGATTGTGAGGTAAGCACTCTATTGCTGAGCTATCCTGGCATTCCTGAGTTTGATATTTTCAAAAACAGAAAGTTAAAAAAACAAAACAAAAAAAACACCCACTGGCCAACCTGTTTCTGTCTGTCCTTCTGTTTCAATATTAAAACATTAATTATTAGTAATAATATTATATTCATACGTGGAGGCTGGCCTTGGCTAGTAACCTGGATTCTAATCCACTTCCCTATTCACCAGCTGAATGACTTTAGAATTTAGCTCCCTGGCTGTCCTTGTATTTCTTTGGGAGATGAGGGGTAGGGATGATTTCTAAATTGGATTCTTGTAGTGATTAAGAGATTTGTGTCGAATAGTCCGACTGTCTGGATTGGAATCCCAAGTGTCCCAAATGTATCCTTGGGTAAATTTACTTAATCCTCACAAAACTTCAGCTTCTAGATTTTGTAAAATGGGAAGAACCAGACCGCTTACCTCAAAGGGTTCTTGTGAGGATTAAATGAGATACTGAATGCATTTATTCCGTAAGTATGGAGCACCTAGCCTCTGGGAAGGGCCCAACTGTTTGGAGCCTAAAGGGAGATCACAGATATCACACAGTAAACACCAAAGAAGCAGCAGCATTTTAAATACTGTAGCTAGAACTGTAAAGAAAACACCCAACAGCAATCACACAGAGAGCAGCATTTCAGGAAGGTGGGCTGCACCATTAAATGGGTTGATTGGATGGAGCCAAGCTGTCTGCCACGTGTAGCAGTGTTGATTTTACCTCCCTCTACCATGGCTCCCCATTTGGCACTGTCTGGAGACTTCTGGTTGCCACAACTATGGGGAGGTCATTCTGGTATCTACTGGGGGATGGGAGGAGGGGATGCTACTCAATATCCTACAATGCATAGCACTGCCCCAACCAAAACATTATCTACCGGTAGTTCAAAATGTCAGTAGTGGCAAGGACGAGAGACCCTGATATAGAGAGAGCAGCAAGGGCCAGGGTCCTGAGCCAGGAGCTTGTTGTGGCTGGAGTGCAAATGGAAATCCAGTATGGCTGAGTAAAGCAGGATGAAGTGAGGTAGGCCGGGCTAGCTGATGGGGCGCTTTAATTTTAGGTAGGCTGACCAGACATACCGTTTTGAAAAGGATAGAAAACCACCGTACTGTCCAGTTTTAAATGGGACTTATGGTCAGCCTACCAACAACTTGACTTTGGCCCAGGGAAACTAGGCTGACCAAATATACCCTTTGAAATGGGATAGTACCATTGTTTCTGTCCCATTCAACACAGAATGTCTGGTCAGCCTAATTTTAGGGCACGGTGAGAAACCTGGAATTACTTCCAAAGCAGTGGGCAGCCCTTAAGGAGTTTTAAGCAGGGTAGGAAGGTAACCCATGCACTTAGTGCCTTTACATTTAAGAGCTCAAATAAATATCGTCTACTATTAATATTATTACCACCACCACTCTGTCCTCCCCACTTTGCCCCAGACTGAACTCGGGCCTCAGTGTGGCCGCAGTGACTCCTCCTGGCCAGCAGGGGGCGCCGGCCGGCACTTGGCCTCCGGCCGCCCGGGGCGGGCCTCCTCTTGCCGTCCCCCGTCCTCGTCTTTTCCCCTCTGGAGAAGTCGGGAAGGTGGTGGCGGCGACGGCGGCGGCGGTGGCAGTCCCAGCCGGGCCAGTTGGTGTGACCCGTCAGCTCGTGCTCCGCAGCGCTCGCTCTCCGCTCAGCCCAGTCGAGTCGGGCGGCCGCGGCCAGGTCCGGCGCGGGCGGCGCGCGCTGCCTGTCGGAGGGCGGCGGCCGCGGCCAGGGCGGCCCGTGGGACCGCGGGTCCCCGGCGCAGCGCCGCCCGGCTCCCGGCCCTGCCTGCCTCCTCCCTCGGCGCCGCGGCCATGGCGGCCAGCGCGAAACGGAAGCAGGAGGAGAAGCACCTGAAGATGCTGCGGGACATGACCGGCCTCCCGCACAACCGAAAGTGCTTCGACTGCGACCAGCGCGGCCCCACCTACGTGAATATGACGGTTGGCTCCTTCGTCTGTACCTCCTGCTCGGGCAGCCTGTGAGTGGGGGGCCGCGGGGCGGGCGTGGGGCCCTACCCCCGGGGAGTGTGAGCGAACGGGCGGGGGCGCTGCCTGCGCCGGCGCGGCCGTTGGGGGGCACAGTCTCGCGTGCGGGGCGGCGGAAACCGGCGGGTGGGATGCGCCGGGGCCCGGGAAGCGCTGTCGGTTTCGCGGGGCGAGGGTCCAGGTTCTGGGAGCCTGCGTGGGTAGGGCGTGGGCGGGGTTGGGGTCTGGATGGGGCGGCCGTGGCGAGCATCCCTGGTCCCCGCGGCCCCGTAGCCACCTCCCTCGGGCCTCCGCTCCCCGGGGCGCAGACTCGATGGAGAGCGCCTGGGCCAACACTGGGAGCGGCTGGGGAGGGTCGTGCGGGTCCTTTGTGCGCCCCGCCTCTCGGCGGCACCTGCCCGGCGCCCGTGCAGTGGGGTTGGGGCAAGCAGAGGAGACGTCTCGCCTGGGCTTCCACTCTTCTGGTCAAGAGTACCTAGGTCACTCGGGGGAAAAAAGACACTTAGAAATACTGGCAGGGTTAAAATGTCTTGATGGCAGCGATGTGAGCCCCCAGGGAAGAGCTAGGATTAATTTCGGGAGCGCGAGGGAGAGAAGCAGATGTGCGGTTGAGGGTTTTTGGTTTTTTTTTTAGCTTTATGGTTCAAAGATAGTTCTGGGGAGTTGGAGAAAGTTTTAATGCAAATAAAGGATTGCCTAGGAGCTGTGTCATTCTAAATATGGTGATGGGGTCTGTAAGATTATGTATCAATACCAAGTGACTGGCTGTACACAGACATTGGGAGAGATGGAAAAGACAGTATTGTTTCAGACACTTCTTGAATTACTGGGATGGGTTGTATTTGTTCGTATTTGCTTCATCGAACTTTATTTTGTTAAGATGTTTGTTCCTGTGAAGTTTCTTTGGGGAATTTTGCAGGTGAGTTTGGAATTGATAAGTTGCTTTTATGCACTCTTATCACAGATTCAAAATCGGTTATGGACAAAATTATAGTTAACTAAATATTTTTAAAAGCTTTGTTGTTCCAAAACATCTACTTTTTTATTTGTACCATTTCTTAAAATAATTTGGTTACCCCTGTACCAAAATTGAAAAAATACATTTTGTAAGATGAGGCAAAGTACATGATATATGAGAAAACTCATATTTGTAAAAAAAAGAAAATGCCCAGTAGTGTATGATTTACTTTTTTTTTTAAATTGGGCAGAGGTATTAGTGGTTTTCCATCACTATTATTTCTTCAACAAACATTTACTGGGTTCCTAGTAGGTTCAGGTGTTCTTATAAATACAGCAATATCCTTGTTTTCTTGGTGATTACATTCTAGGTGAGGAGATGGTAACACATAAATAAATGAGAAAAATGTCAGAGGTAAGTATGCTCTAAAATAGTAGCTAGGAGACAAAGAGTTACTTTTAGATTGTGTAGTCAGAGAAGCACCCTGAGGAGTTGACAATTAGTGATATTGTTGAATTGCCCCAGAATCATAGAGGTAGTTGGTATCTTGGAGATTGTCTGCTTCATGCTTATCATTTACAAATGAAGTGACTTATGTTGAACAACTCTGATTCTAAAGTAAAGCCAGTAGTACCATTCTTTTTAAATGTATGTGACTTTTATTATATGTGTAATAAATATGTTGTGCTTTTAGTAAACACAAGGTCCTTTCTACATTTAAGTAAAGTATTTGGTTTGAAAAATATATGTACATATTTACTATTCTGGATTTCTGACATTACTGTGTAGCCCTTTGTAAGTGTAGCAGGGCCACATTTAGTTTATTGCAGCAAATGCATAATGTCATGAAGTATCTAGGGATTTCCTCATAGATTCCATGTTTCAGAAGCATTCTATATTAAAGTATACTTCAATATGAAGATAGTTGTTTATTTTAATGTGATTTAATCTGAAATAAATAGGACTTCATATCTGTTGAGTGTTGATTCTGCAAATACTCATTGCTTACTTGCCACTGGTGTTACTTGGATTCTCTTATCCTTAAGAAGCTTGCATTCTAAGTATGTAAACATAGTTATAACATATTGTAACATTTCCTTTCTCTGAATGAGCTACTGATGAAACAATGTAAATGATAGGGAAAGTTTCAGAGGATTTGATGCTTGAGTAAAGACCATTAAAGACAAAGATCTATGTGGCAGGTGGGGTCATGTAGTTGAAAGAAAAGTATGAGCTAGGTAAACCTGGTTTTGAATCTTGGCTCCATTTATGAGCTATATGGTATTGAGAATATCACGTAGTCTCTGAACTTGAGTTTCCTTATCTATGAAGTGGTGAGGATAAGGCTCACTTTTTAGATTTTGGATGTAGATTAGTTTTCAGCAAGCTTGTCCAACCCGTGGCCATGTGGCCCAGGATGGCTTTGAATGTGGCGCAATACAAATGTGTAATCTTTCTTAAAACATTATGGATTTTTTTGCAACATTAAAAAAAAATTTTTTTTTATGCTCATCAGCTATCATTAGTGTTAGCGTATTTTATGTGTGGCCCAAGACACACATAAAGTTGTTCTTCCATTGTGGCCCATGGAAACCAGTTGGACACCCCTGGTTTTCAATATTTAAGATAATGTGTGTTTAACATCTCATATAATGCCAGGTATGTAATAGATGCCCAAGAGGGAGAGGTTGTGCCATGAGTAGGGAACAATATGTGAAAGACATAGAGGGACCCTGGAGTAGGAGTAGCTCAACAGGTTGAGTGCTTGCTTTGCAACCTCCAGGTCCAGGGATCGAATCCAGCCCTGGCCCTTGTAAAACCCCAACTGTTGACTGCTGGGCTGGCTCTGCAGCAAAGGTTCTCTCCTCCTATGCAGGAGGCCCCCAGCTGGGTTCCTACCCTACCCGGTCCCACATCCATCCACCTGTGGAATGAAGCCATTTCACAACTACTGATGTACAACTATGGAGACTGCTCTGGGCCCTCCCCCATTCTCTCTCTCTCTCTCTCTCTCTCTCTCTCTCTCTCTCTCTCTCTCTCTCTCTCTCTCTCTTCTCTCACACATACACCTACTCTCAAACAATAAAATAAATCTTAAAAAAAAAAAAAAAGACATAGAAATGAGAAACACCTTGTAGCTCTCAGTTTTGATTTTTTAGACATAACTGAAAACCTGACTCACATTGCTTTGAAAATATGAAGGGAATTTATCATTTGATTTTGAAGATTTATTTTATTGCTTTTGACAGGGAGAGATGGAGACAAAGAGAGAGAAGGGGAGGGCCCAGAGCAGTCTCCAGAGCTATATGTCATTTAGTTTTTTGACATAGTTTTATTCCCACAGGTGGGCGCACAATGGCGTAGGGCGGGAAGTAGGTGGGGGCCTTCTGCATTGGAGTCACACCCTTGCAAGTTGGGGCCTAACCAGGGGCCTGCTACATGGACACTCGACCCATCAGGAACCTAACTGGGGGCCCCCACATGGGAAGCACACTTCAGCTCAGCATATGGGTCCGCATGGGCTGGGGCCGGGATTGGTACTTGGTCCTCGGACCTTGGGGCTGCAAAGCAAGCGCTCAACCCGCTGAGCCATCCCGACATCCCCTTATCATTTGATTTTAATTATAGGTAAAACTTTTACCCAGTGGATTAATGCTGTTGCCTAGATTGGCCTCATCCAAAGATGGCTGCCTACTGTTCCTGCTGCTACATACGTACTGTTGTTGCAACTTTTCCAGAAGTTCTGCAATTCACTCTGGGTTAGCTTAGTTCATTCACATAGCTACCTTGAACCAGTGCCTTTATTGAGCACATTTTCTACACTGACTTCATTGGAACAACAAGGATCCCCAAATAGAGTTCCCAAATCAAAAATCTGGAATTTAGGGGAAGGAAGGAGTGGATGCTGGATCAAATGTCTATTTTGGAAATATTTGAAGGGACAGTAGCTCCTGAGGATGTTTTTTTGTGTGAAAAGCAATAGTGCAGTAAAATAACTTTAGAAGAATAACATAACTACTGAATTTAATGATTATATATTATTTCATTGACAGTGGTATAATAAAAAGAATATGAACTTTGAAGTCAGATTTTGACATCTAGCTTTATGACTTACGCCAGGCCAAAATGTGCAGGTTGGCCTGGGTCCATCCTTTCAGCCTCAGTGTCTTTAATTGTGATAAGAAGTTAATATATAACTTAAGATTGTTATGAAGATTAAATGGTACAGTTTATTGAATATTTATTAAATATATAGTACATGTGAGGATGGGGCTAATATATATATATATGGCATGCCAGTTGCCATTCAGAAACCTTGATGTGCCTAGAAAAAAGCTGATATTAAATGGTGTCTGGTATCAGAAATCTAAATTTTAGGGTACTCATATGTCTTTTATCATTCATTTAACAATCTTTGTTTAAAAAATGTTAATATTAGACTCAGAGCTAATCCTTTTTTTTCCCCCCAAAGGACTGTCCTGTATGATGTTCATTTAGAGTATATAACTGATTTCAAATTGTGAAACTTTAAAATAGGCTTTAGATTTAGATGTAAAGTATTCATTATGGAGGCAGAAAGGGGCTGATATAACAGATTGATTTATCACTGTCAGGTTACAACTACAGAATTCCTTAAAGTTGTGAATGGACACTATTACAGTCAACAATGAAACATTGCCTTCCTTTTAGAGACCTTCTAGTTGATTTAAACACTAGTTTTAGACCAAATTATTGGTTTTGTGTAGACTAACATTAATGTAATCAGCAAATAATGTACGAGGTCTGACAATTTCCAAAACTCATCCTAGAAAAACTGCTTACATACCTCATATCACTATGGTCACCTTCCAAGTACTCCCTTTGGGAAGCTATGCACCAATGCCAGTGCCTAGTCTACCCTTCAAAGCAAGTTTGGTACTCTTTTTCTGGAATGGCCATCAGAGCTGTTGTCCTGTTATATTACTCTTGATCTCCTGAATGTCATCAAAATGTCTTCTTTTCAATATTTTCTTTATTTTATCTTTAGGTAAAGAAAAGTCAATGGGGGTCAGATCAGGTGAGTAGGGAGGGTATTCTAATAGAGTTATTTGTTTAATGGCTAAAAACTCCCTTACAGAGAATGTTGTGTGAGGTGATACATTGTTGTGATGCAAGAGCCATGAGTTGTTGGCGAAAAGTTCACACTGTTTTTGTCTTTCATGCAGCCTTTTCAGCACTTCCAAATAGTCCACTTGGTTGACTGTCCAGTTGATACAAATTCAAAATAAACAATCTGATATCATAAAAGGTTAGCAACATCATTTTGACTCTTGATTTGGATTGACAGCTTTTTTGGTCATAGAGAATTGGCAAACTTCCATTGTGCACTTTGATGCTTTGCTTCAGGGTTGTGTTGGTATACTCATGTTTCATCACCAGTGATAACACAGCTCAAAACATCGTCTTGCTTCTCCTAAAGGTCTTGGCAAACTTTGACTCTCCTTTGCTTTTGCTCATTGCTGACCTCCTTTGGGGCCATTTTGGCAGACTTCTTTCTCATGCCAAGATTTTCAGTTACGATTTTCCTAACTTTCCCTATTGATGTTTGCTTGGTCTGTTGTGCTTCTCACAGTCAGCTGACGATTTTGACTCACACTTTGATGAATTTTTGCAATGTTTTCATCAGTTCAGCTTGTTACTGGTTGCTTTGAATTCTCCATCAGTGACATTCTCCCCTCGGAAAAGCTTTGAATCCATTTGTACGCTGTCATTTTCTTGATAGCATTATCCCCATCAGCTTGGACTAACATGTCCCTGATTTTACTTCCACTCTTGCCAAATTTAACAAGAAATTTGATGTTTGTTCATTGCTCCGATTCAAACTCTGACATTCTCATGACAGTACACAAAAACATGCAACAACAATAATGAATGCCACTGAGCAAGACACGACCACATGTCAAGGCGAACACAGCTATGAGACACTGATATGCCAAGGTTATGAAACCTTACTGAGTTGTTTGTACAGTGCTGCGAATGTAAGCGCACAATGGCAAGGTCACAAACTTAATTGTCAGACCTCATAAGAATTATTCTAGCCTTAAAAAATGATTCATAAAGTTTTCAGAGAGGGTTTAGATAAAATATAAAAATAACATTTGAGAAACACTTTGTTTCTCTTAATACCAGCTGTTTTATGTGGACAGTGTATTTAAACTTGGAATTTCACAGGTGGGTAAATCAAGCTGTATAATAACTTAGCACTTTATTAATTTGGGTGCATTTTGACTTACAGTGAATATGCAAGAATTTTTTATTAAAATTAAGGTTGGACAGATGAAAAGAGGCATTTAATTTGCTTTTCTAAGCAAATTAAGCAATTTTATTGTTTTTGACAGAGATACACACAGAGACAGAGATAAGGGGGAGGCCCTAGAGCAGTCTTCATAGTTGTACATCATTTAGTTTTTCGGCATAGTTTCATTCCACACAGGTGGGCAGGGGGCCATACAGGGCAGGAACTGGGCAGGAGCCTTCTGAATGGGAGGCACACCCCCCCATCAGCTGGGGGCTAAACCGGTAGCCTCACTCATGGGAAGCTTGCCTCAGGGAGAACTGAACTGGGGGCCACACCCCAGTTCAGCACGTGGGTCCACACCGGCTGGGATCAGGATTTGATCCTCGGACCCTGGTGCTGCAAAGCAAGCGCTTAACCCCCTGAGCCATCCCAGCATCCCATAATTTGCTTTTATACAGTTACTAGCCTTAGAATGGATTGCAATATTAGAATGTCTGCTTATAGTATTTAGGACCTCATGAGGTCACAATGGGCATTGATTTATATCTTTAATTCTTTCTCCACTTTTGTTACTACTCTAATGTGGCTACATTCAGGGAGATATTTTGACAATGTAGTACAATTTTAATTTACTGTAAGTGGGAAAACTATGTGTTATATTTTCAGTTGCTGAACTTTGCAAGCTCTTTGATAGCGGAAGTATGAAAATCAATACAACTCGCAATATGAGAATATATGAAAACTTTTCTTTGTTTCTGTCTTCAAACCTTTATTTCTTAATAAATTTTGGTGGCTCTAAACTGGAACACTGATTGTGTTCAGTAGGTACATACTTCTATGAAAAGATTGCTAGTGTTTAGTAAAGAAACTTGCTAGTTTTCATATGGAATGCTTTTTTTGTCAGTTAAAGGAAACAACCTATATGTCAAAAAGTTTAATTTTTGACAAAATTAAACTTAAGTGACATATTTTTTATTCTTGTTTTATGTTTAATTTTTAAATCAGTTCTACTTTTTGTCAAAAAAAATGCATGCACATAATTTAAAAAGGGAAAGCCAAAACAAGTCATCATCTATTCCCTTCCTCGATTTCTGCTTGTCATAGACAAGTACTTTGGACTCTTGTCTGCTTCCTCCTATATTTACCTTAATATTTCTAACATTCTTATAGTGCCACTATTTTTTTGATTTTCCAATGTTGGCCCTTATCATTTGACTACTGTACAAGGAGGAAAATACCGGTAAGCATTTGGCCCTCTTAACACTTATCTAACTCTCTCCATTCTTTGATTTATATTTTATTGTTTTTGACATAGACCGAGAAAAAGAGAGAGACAGAGACAGAGAGAAGGGGAGGGCCCAGAGCCGTCTCCATAGTTGTACATCAACAGTTTTTGACATGGTTTTGTTCCACACAGGTGGGCAGGGGCTGTGCAGGGCAGAAGCTAGTCTGGGGGCCACCCGCATGGGTGGCATGCCCCCTTGAACCAGGGGCCAAACTGGGGGATGAGAACTGAACTGGAGACTTCCCCCATGGGAAGCACACCCCACCCAGTTCAGTATATAGGTTCACTTGGGCTGTTACCAGGATTCAATCCTGGGTTCCCGGGCCTGCAAAGCGAGCACTTAATCCACTGAGCCATCCCGGCTTCTCCAGCAATATGCTTATTCTTATTGCTGATTCTTTGTGTCCCATTTTTCTTCCTCTCTCTTTGGGAGTATATATGATCCTTCTTTTTTATCCTTGCTGTTCTGAACTTTTTATTGATTTTTGGTATAGGTCTTTTATTAAGTATTTAGGCATCTTTTGGGACTGATTGGTTTGGAAACTCATGCTTTTCCTAGTTCAGAGATATATTCAGCGATCTTGTTGGGGGAATAAGTCTGGCTGCCACTCTTCTAGGAGCCATATTGAGGGGACAGACTGGAGGCATAGAATTTATCATTCAGTACATGGAGTTTTAGATAAGCCCCCAGTTTTTAGCATGGTCTTTTAATAACTCCTTTGGACTCTGTCTGTTCCTTCCTTCTGCATTTACCTTAATATTTATATTAAGATATGCCTGAGTTCCAAGTCTAGTTGGTATAATATCTCCACATTAACTTTCCCTCAGACTTTTCTGTCTGGGACCTGGCAAGGGTAATCTTGTGGCTGTGAAGAAATAGGGAGGCTATTTTTGACCTTACCTAAATCTCCATTTACCCACCCTGCCTCTGATTCCTTTGGCTCAAGGGTTCTTTGGTGGGAATCAACGTCTAGTTGGCTTCTCCCACTTCTGCGGAAGTTTTAGTGTTCTCTACTCTGTAAAGTTAGTTATTAGTGGTATATTCACATTTAATCTTAATTTTATTAGAGAACCATAGTGATCTTTTGGGCTCCTCCTTTGTCCTCTGTCCCTCTGTCTCTGAGTTAACGCCTATTTATTCTTTGCTGTCAGTTCAGTGGAGTTTAGAGAAAGTAAAGACACTCTTGGATTCTGTCCACTTTTAACTAGAGTACCTTAATTAGTTAAAATTGTTACTTGAATATTATTTTTAGATGCTTGCCTTTACTGTATTACCTTACAGTGTAATATTTGTGACTTTCATATAAAAGTCCCAAATAACAATTGTGGTTTGTATCATAGGGTGTGTGTGTGTTGGGGTTGGGGGTAGGGGGATGTTTTCAGTGTTTTAAAGTTGGATTCTGGATGCTGGGTTTTAGACTATCCAATGCATACAGTACTTGGCATCAGTAGTCTGGAATCTTGATAACTTGTTAAAGGCATTGTCCATCTGTTGTAGATTTTAAATGTATAGTTATAGTATGAAACATTTGTAGATAATATTTTTACCTAACAGGATTGGAGTAGGGCTTTATGTCAAATTAACTTTATTTACACCAACAATAGCAACCAAATAAATTTCCACAGCCTATTAGGATATTTTAACCAACTTCTTCCCCAGCAGGGAAAAAACAATAAAACTAAGTAAGCTTTCTTTTTCATCTACCACACATTGTTACTTGAATTGAACAAATGGCTATTAGCAAGATTGATGCATAGTTAAGAGCAGCATACTGGTGGACATATGGAATGAGTAACACCCCCATCTGGTTGCAGTCATACCTGGGTTGTGGTTGTTAAAGCTAAAATTCCTGGGAATCTGCATATAACTTAATTATAATGCAGAAGCATATTGGGCTTCACCAGTGGGTGCCTTTGGAACTTCTTGAAACCAATTAACTGTCAAACATGCTTTCAAAATATCAATACTACTGTTATTACATGAGCTATTACAAGTTGGTTTTTTTTTATGTCTTCAATAAACTGGAGACTTAAAATGTGTTTTTTTGGATCTGGAATGGGTGGTACTTCACTATTGGTACTAAAAATGATGTGGCTTACTTGCCCAAAACTGTGATCCAATAGTTATGACTAATGTCATTACAGTAAAGTTTTTTATAAACACTGAATTCACATGACAGCTACAGTAGGCTTAGCAAAAAAGGGAAGTGGCACCATCTTCCAGGAATACACCTTAAAAATAACTAGACAAATAAAAATCCAATTTTGATCATTTAAGGATTTTGTTTATTTAAATCAGGGGTGTCCAACCTTTTGGCTTCCTTAGGCCCCCAGAAGAAGAAGATTTGTGTTAGGCCACACAAAGAACACACTAGCACTAATGATAGCTGATGAGCTAAAGAAAAAAAAGTTGCCAAAAAAACCCTTTATAATATCTTAAGAAAGTTTACAAATTTGTGTTGGGCCGCATTCAAAGTTATCCTGTGCTGCGTGGGGCCTTCAGGTTGGACAAGCTTGATTTAAATGACCTAACTTGGTAGATGGAGGTGTTCTGCTAATGAGAAAATGAGTGCCTTCTTCACTCAGCAATAGTACCTTTAAGATTAATCCAGATTAGTTGTATGTATTTCAGTAGTTTTTGTTTCTTCTTAATGCTCTGTGGTATTCCATTGCTTGTGTAGGCCTAAACCTATGTTTTAACTGTAAAATTAGGGGGTCGTCTTATACGCCTGGTCGTCTTATACACCGGAAAATACGGTATGCATTTCCCATTTGAGGGACAATTGGGTTGTTCCCAGTTTTTGATGCATATGAATAAAGCTGCTACAAATATTTATGTACAGATTTTGGGGAGATCAGAAGGTTTTTTTTGTTTTTTGTTTTTAAGATTTATTTTATTGGTTTTGAGAGAGACAGAGAGAGACAGAGAAGGGGGAGGGCCCAGAGCAGTCTCCATAGTTGTGCATCATCAGTCTTCAACATGGTTTCATTCCACACAGGTGGGCAGAGGCCATGCAGGTCAGAAACTGGGGCTGGGGGCCTCCCACATGGGAAGCACGCCCCCTTGAGCTCAGGGACGAATTCAGGGGGCAAGAACCGAACTGGGGCCTCCTGGGTGGTAAGCATACCCCTTTTCAGTATATGGGTCCACACGGGCCAGGCCCAGGATTCGATCTTTGGTCCCTGGGGCTGCAAAGCGAGCGCTTAACCCTTCTGAGCCATCCCGGCTTCCCCAGAACAGAAGTTTTTATTTCATCTGGGTAAATACCTACAAGTGGGTTTACTAGGTCATAAGGCAGGTAATATTTGATTTTATTAATAAAATGATAAACAGTTTATTGTTTGTTTGATTTGATTTTCTCTTTCTACTGGTTTGGCAGCTATAAATTCCATGTTTTATTATGGTCACCATTGAAGTATTATTCTCTATAATAACATTCTAGAGTTAGTATTTTGACCTACCCCTGATAATGCAAGTTTTTTAAAAATACAAAGTACCCGCACTTAAGTGCTATTGTTGGTGAAATGTTAACCCATCTATTGGGTATTTTTTAATCAGATGATGTTTGTTTAGATTTGCCTAAATATTTACTAGTTTTTTGCTCATCCCTTTGTGTGTTAGGGCCTTCTTTTGTATTTTTTTTTTGTTAATGTATATACAATATATACTTCTTTAGTAGTGAAGATCTGGGGTAAACTCTTGGTTTTTGTTTATCTGAAAATATCATTATTTTGATCTTATACTGCAAATATAGTTTTGCTGATTTAACAAATGTCATTTTTTCTTACTACTTAAAGATAATACTCCATTGTCTTCTGGTTCCCAATTTTTGGATCTTTTTCTTTTCTGTTTTAGTTTTTTTGTTTCTCTTTTTTTCTTCTGGTTTCTGTTGACAAATTTACTTTCAGTCCAATTTTTATTCCTTTGTCTGTCTTTCTGATTGCTTTTAAGATGCTCTCTTTGTGTTTGAAGTTTCACCAACATGTTTCTAAGTGTGGCTTTTATTTTTGATTTTGATAAGCGGTGCTTCCTTTATCTGTAGGTGGGTGCATGCTTTTAATCGGATCTGAAAAATCTCCACCACTATCTCTTCAAATATCATTTTCTTTATTCTTTCAATTCTCTCAAAAGCAAGAGTGTTGATTAGATAGATATATGCTACACTGCTACACCTTCTAATATCCTTTTTATTCTTTCTCTTTGTCCTCCTAACTGCTTGTCTGGTCTTATCCTGTCTCTCTATATGTTTATGCTGCCTTCTTGGGTTCATTTTTTTTTTGATGTGTCTAATCTGCTCTTTAACTGATTTGTTGAATTTTTAAATTCTACATTTATGATTTTTCATTTCTCATAGTTGTGACTTTTAAATTTGCCTGGTCATTCTGATAATTAGTTACCTCTTGTTCTTTTATTTCATCTTTTATTTTAATGTTTCTTCTATACTATGTTTATTTTATATTTTTGTTTTGATAATTCCAGTATTTAAAGTTTTGGGAAGAGATGGCATAAATCTGTTGTTTATTCTGACTCAAGCTCAGTGAATTGTTTTGTTGTGTGATGATTTTTATTGCATTCTTGTATTTCCAAATCCTGATAGCTTAAATTGGAAATGCATTTCTCTTGAGAAGATTTGCATATTTTTCTGCTTGGCTATAAGGATTAAATATGTGATGTTCAAGTCTAGGTATTTTGTAAATATTGATTGTCTTTTGCTGCATTTACTTACCGGTATACTTAAATTGTATGAACATATTTCACATCATATACAAAGGGTGTCAAAAATGTATACACATTTTAAGAAAGGAGAAAACTTGAATATGTAATACTCAATATATACCAATAACAAAAGATGAATACAGATCACATATGACTTCTGCAATTATAAGAGGTGCTTAAAGTAGTTACCATCAGCATCCAGACACTTCTGATTACAGCGAACTACTGCTTGAGCAACATTGACCAGAATGTCCACTTGTAATATTTCTGTGCATGCCGTTTCAATTTACCATGCGTCTCAAACTTATCACAAATATGTGCAATTGTTAGGCATGTTGGAGGTTCTTTTGCATACTCATGCCTCCCTTGTTGTACTTCCACAACGTTCTCAAATTTCAAATACCACTTCAAAACGTCTTGCACTCCTTGAATAACAACTGTGCTTCCACCATTTTCTTTGACTGTCTTGCTTATCACATGGTGACACTAGCATTCATTTGATTAATGCCATCTTTTGAGCAAGTGTCATACTGTACATTGCTACCATAATTTAATTCAACTTCAAAAAGTAATAAATAATGTCTCAAAATGTGTGTACATTTTTTTGGCACCCTGGTAGTTCGTTCTTGGTTATTTTTTGTGGTTACTTCTTAGTCTGTTCTAATTTAAAACTTAATATATCTTCTATGCAAATCTTAAACTTGTATATTTTATCATTTCATAGAAGTATTTATTTGTTACTATTTTCTGTTATGGAAATAGTAAGTTATGGGATAATTTAAATTTTTGTTGTGGGTGGAGAAAGGAAAAATCTTTGTATATCTGTGCATTGAGAATATAGTTAATCTGAATAAATGGAATGTAAAAGAACAATTTGAGAAATCAACATGAACAAATGTAATACATCTGAATTTATGAAATTAATGTGGCCTTGCAGAATTTTGTCCATTCTGTAAATCAAATCCTATTTTAAGTGTACTGAGAGAGCTCATTGAAAGAAAACCTGTAATAAATGTTCTTGGTAAGTGAGAAAAAATGTTCTTTCATAGTTTGGTTATGAGTACATTCTGGTTGTATTTGTTTCTTAAGTTCGAATTTTTGTTCAGTTGTCTAAATAATGAATACCTTCTTTATACATAAATAAACTGTGATATGGTAGGAACTTGAGATATATGAATGAATAAGCTATACATTGTACTGCATTTAGGAGATTACTTTATATAACCTAATAAAAACTAGGGATTCCTCATCTAATGATTTGAGAAGTATAGGGGTATGATTCTTTGCTCCAAAATTTCTATCCAAAAGCCATACACCCTGTAACAGTGTTTGATATTTTATCATTAGAAAGTAATTCTTTCTTTTGCTTTTTTAATTTTATTAGTTTCTTATGTACAAGACAACCTAATGCTTAGACATTTACAGTCCTTATATAGCGAGAACCCAACAGATCTATTTCCCATTTAATGCTTTACATAGCTGTTATAACATGCCTTTATTTTTTAAAAGGATAGCTAGGGGATGCCCGGATAGCTCAGCAGGTTGAGTGCTTGCCTTGCAACCATGAAGTCTGGGGATTGAATCCAGGCTCCAGCCTTTGCAAACCCATATGCTGACCTGAGGTGCAACTGGTAACTGCCGGGATGGCAGCAAACATTCTCACCTCCCATGTGGGAGGCCCCCAGTTTGGTTCCTGCCCCACCTGGCCCCACATTCACCTGTGTGGAATGAAACTATTTCACAAATAATGATGTACAACTCTGGAGACTGTTCTGGGCCCTTCCACCTTCTCTCTCTCTCTCTCTCTCTCTCTCTCTCTCTCTCTCTCTCTCTCTCTCTCTCAACTTTTTTCAAATAAAATAAATATTAAAAATAAATAAAAATAAATAGAAAGGTTACTATAAAAGAGGTGGAAAGGTAAAGGATTGGCTGGAACAAGGAGGAGGTATTAGAGAATAAGAGGAGAGAGACCGTGTGGCTAAGTTAGAGGGAGAGATTTGATGAATTTGACAGAACAATAGTAAGTTAATTCCTTCTTAAATTGTTTTGGAGCTAGGTAGGGTGTAAATACATACCATAAATGAATAAGCTTTCCTGCAAATGATGAATTTAGTTTTCTTGTACTAATGATGAGTTGGAAAACAGAGTGTTAAACTCTAAATGAATAATAATGACTTTCCTAAATTTTCACTTTTGAAAATTTAAAAGTTATCTTGGAAGCCTTAAATTTCTTATTGCAGATTGTAAAAGTACTTGAAAGTAATTCATACTATAGCTGTTTGTTCGTAGTTAAACTTGAATGTTTTGCTAGGATGAAATTGCTTTGTTCAGTTTCTCCTACTGTGCAATCTCTTTTTCTCTAGTATGACTTACCAGGAGCTAGAAGTAAAATAATTTGTTATTTTAAAATTCAAAGCAAAACAAAACAAAAAAACCTAACTTAAGGTTTCTCCACTTTGAAATGTGAAACAGATAGAGTACAGCTTGTTGAAAGTCACAGCATGACCTGAAAAGTGTGCTATCTCTGACAGAAGGGAGAGAAAGCAGCAGGAGAATATAATAGTTGAGCAGCTTCTGTTAATTCTGAATTCTCCTTATTGTTTTGATTTAAAATATTGTGAATGTCTAGAATGTTACATACCATATTTAATTATTCAAAAATGTTTTCAAAATATTTTTTAAAGACTTGGTTCATTTGTTATTCCACATCATTATTAAATCTCAGTTAATTAGCATGGATGATTGCAAGATGAGTATGACAAATTTTGTAAAAATATTGATAATCTGCTCTAGAATCTGGATTCCAAATGATGCCTTTACCAGAGAATATGACTCCAAAGTAATTTTAATGAAACTTTGCATAAATTGCTTTGTTACTTTTCATAGGTTATTTAACCCTTGTTTTTTGTGGGTGGAATAGCCACTTTGTGATATCTGGACAAAATGTAAATAGTTCTTACTTTCTCTGAGTTCATTTCTACTTATTTTTTCATGTGCATGATAAGACATCATCAGGAAACTTAGGATATAGTCCTCTTATAGCCATCTAGAGGAAAGGGTTCAAAATTACACAGGACCTTTTTGTTCTTTAGTCATGTATCCAGCTGTTTCTTGAATCCTTTCTCCATGGCCCTGCTGTTTCTTCTTGAGCACTTACTGCCTACTGAGGTGATTAAAAACTTCCCTTTATTTATCAATCCTTATATGTAATGATGCAGAGATGGATCTTTATTATTATTGTATAAGAATACAACTTTATTCTTATTGTATAACTCCTCAGGTTAGTTTTAATTTTCTAAATTAGCTTCAGACTTAAAGGCAGTAGCTATTTGATTAGAATATTTGTAAAGTTCCAAACTTTCTTATGAAATATGAAAATATTTAAATAATTTTTTAATTCTTTACCATAGAGCTCTTCACATATATTGTCTTCTCCCTCCGTCAAAAACACCCTACAGCAAAATTTGTGTTTTCTAGAAGCTCATTGTGTACTATATATTTCTAACTTGAAATTATCATTAAATATATTATTGAGTGTGGGATCTAGCCAAATTTATCTTGACATTCTTGTTGTGGGAATTAATAGTTTAAAATAATTTTTAAATACTTTTTATGAAACAAAGACACTGTTCCAAGTTTAAATGTACTACTAACTAAACATGCTTTGTAGTGATGTGTAGTTTTGAAAATATAGTATATAATAGTAAATTTGTAAAAATTTTTTCTCTCTCAGGCGAGGGTTAAATCCACCACACAGGGTGAAATCTATCTCCATGACAACATTCACACAACAGGAAATTGAATTCCTACAAAAACATGGAAATGAAGTAAGTGTTTTTACAATTTCAACTTTTTTGTTGGCGGTCATTTTAGTAAGATTTAATAAGATGTTTGGAATGGTGTATTTCACTGTCTAAAAAAAGTGAGTTTTGCATTTTATATTTAGGTATGTTAGAATGTACTCATTTATAATGTATTTTGAATTAGCATCTACTAAGTACTTTGCCTTAAACCTAAGGCAGAAAGGTCTGTTTATATTTCATCAGTGTGCATTTTTTAAGGAGTAACTGTTAGTCTTTGCTCGAAAAGATAAAAATGAGAGGAAAAGAAGGAACTTTGTGGTATTATTGTAAACTTGTGTTAGGCTGTTGTGTGATCAGTTTTCCCTTTAGAGGTCTCCTCCTTCCTTTTTACTACATTTTTTACTTTAGACATATATGTGATGTTCAGTGTTGAGTAGGTGCTCAGTACTGAGGGGTTAGTTCGGAGGTGCAGCCTAGTGTCTGTCATGGGGAGCCCACTAGTGTACAGATTTGGAAAGAAGCTTTGTCCTTCCACTCTGCTTTAATGGGCTTCTAGTAATACCGTCCTGTTTGTTTGCTTCTTTTTAGTTCTGTGTTTTACATTAGTAAAAATGGTGATCTAATGTTTGAACAAAAACTATAACATAAAGAAAGTGGGAATATTTTATAATCTTGTGGTAAGGATGAGCCAGTCACCCACTTGATTAATAATACTTATTATTATTTCACAGGCAAGTCTTAACACTCCCTAGAAAGGAAATGATAGTTTAGTTGTACTATTCTGATTGCATATTTTTGATACAAGAGACAGAAAGAAATGTTAAGATTTTATTGGTTTCAACCCGTTTTTTTCACCTTCAGAAGATGTATGCAGACATTTTGTACTCTGCTTCTCTTTTTTCCTAACCCTTTGATAGTAACGTCAAATTTGCTTGTCTTCTTATGATGCACATGTGTTTTTGGTTCTAAAATATTGAAGACATATGCATTACAGATTATGAAGTATTTTTAAATACATGACTTTTAGAAGTGAACACAATTTGAAGTCTCCAAATTTTGCTGATAGCAAATTATTTTGAGTAATCAATTTCCAGGATGATATGGGTACAATACAGGAAAATCTAAAGCTAGACTAAAGGGCAGAGGGTTTGTGATGATAGTTAAGTGTAGCATAATATGTTTATGTATTAAAATACAGTTTGAACTATATAAAGTTTGGCATTAGCCTAGTAGTTCAAACTTTAAATTATTTTCTGGGAGTGTTGGCCTAGTATGCAAAATTTTGGATGTCAGAATGGAGTCAGAAATAAAATAATAATATTCTATTCTTAGATTAAGACCGTAGATAACATCAATAACAACTGGAAAGGTAACAGTCTTTTGGAGAAATAAGTAAAAATATCTGAACTTCTCAGTAGATAAAGTTAGGTGGAGATTAGTCCCCAAAATACTAAGGTTTTTCTTTTTAAATTGTGGTTGCAACACTTAATAAGAGATCTGCTGTCTTAAAAATTTTAAAGCGTCCACTATACTATGATTTACTGTAGGCACAGTGTTGTACAGCAGATCTCTAGAACTTACCTTGTATATATGAACTCTATACCTATTGATAGCAGCTCCCTATTTTTCCCACCCAGCCCCTGGTAACCACTGTTCTACTTTCTGCTTCTATGACTTTGACTATTTCAGATACCTCTTATAGGTGGAATCATACAGTATTTGTCCTTTTGTGACTGGCTTATTTCACGTTAGCAAAATACCCTCAAAATTTATCCATGTGCCACCTATGGCAGGATTTCTGAGGGAACATTTTTTTTTTTAACACTGTAACATCAAAATAAATTTAAAATTTATGAAAGGAAATACTTGATTTTAGGCAACCATTATATCAAAAAGTAGAAACAAAATATAAACATTAGAGCTGATTGGAATGGGTTCATAAATCTTGAATTCTAAAAAGAGTCATGCAAATTGATAGGCCATTAAAGCACTCACCATGACAAATCATTGTGCGTGGTAGTATGCATACAGTTACAGATGTGTTGCATAGGCTCAGCTGACGGAGGGCCCACAGTCTAGTTGAGGGAGACAGATGTATAACATAATGATAACATGGTGTTTGATAATGAATGATCAGAATAGGAAATTTCAGAAGTAATATGAAAGAGGGACTAAATCTGTTGGTGAAAACAAGAGGATGGGGATGATCTCACAAAGTAAAACATTTGCTAGCTTTGACAGTGACTAGGACTTAAGCTGGTAGGAAACGATATTGAAGGCAGAGCAAAGAGTGCACCTAGGAAAAGGGAAATTTGCAGTTCTTATTACTAGAAAATACACCAACCTCTTAAATACTTGTTAAGGAAGACAGACATACCTTTTTGTGTCCCTAAGGACATCTTAGAATCAAAATATTAGGCGAGATGTATTTGATCCTTGATGATTTTTGCAGCATCTTGTTCTTAAAAACTTGAGCTGTGTAAAAGGTGAGGAGTGATAAGATGTGTGGGATGGTTGGAATAAGTTCATAAAAATACAGATTTCAAGTGTGTTATCATAAATATTTAAATCTTAAGTATAGCATACACAGAGAAAATTATAGATTTCAATTTTTTATTTCAAAATATGTTGCCATACTTCAACTGTGTGTCATCTTTCATTTGGAAAGAACCATGCCAGTCAGATACATATGGGATTAAAAAGGCACTACCATGCATCATGTGCCTGAAGTTAAAGGTCTGAAAGTATGTATATTGACTTTAGTAGCAATCTTGGATATTGTTCCCCCACGGAGTAGTCTTAGAGTTCTGGGGGGGATGGTTTGGTAGTCACAATTGGGGTGTTGGTGGCTTAAGCAGGTAAGTTCCGTGGGTGCTGGATGGCTCACAATGTGTTTAACAGAATTAACCTGCATTCCACATGCATTTCATGTTCCTCCAGACATTTATGTATGGGAAACACCTGTTTACAATCATCTGCTTGTATAACTTAAATCTGGTGTTACAGGCTTGTATTACATTAATAGTTATAAACAACTTATTGCCAAAGAGAGTCATGCTGCCAAGTCCAGAATCAAAGGGCAGGGACTCCTGAGTTACAGGGCAGAGGGCATGAACACAGGGAAGCCATTAAGACCATCAGTGCGATGGCTTAGTACCTGTGTATATCTAGGGAAGATTTCACTTTTCACCCAGAACTCTAAGAATTGTTCACTGGAAAATCACAAAACTAGTGGCAACACAACTCATGGTCTTTTGAGTCATTAAGAAAGTACATCTGGGGGAAGCTGGGATGATGGCTCAGCAGGTTAAGCACTCGCTCTGCAGCCCCGGAGCCCAAGGATCGAATCCCGGCCCCAGCCCATGCGGACCCATATTCTGAACTGGGGTGTGCCCCCAGTTCAGTTCTTGCCAGGACCTATGCGGGAGCCTCCCAGCCCAGTTTATGCCCTGTGCAGCCCCGCGCAGCCTCGTGCCCACCTGTGGAGTGAAACTATATGGAAAACTAATGCTGTCAACTGTGGAGACTGCTCTGGGCCCTCCCTCTTCTCTCTGTCTCTCTCTGTCAAATAACAAACAAAAAAGGTACATCTGTGTTGGTCTGCATTGGTAGCTGTGGTAAGCAACAGTGTTAGTACTAGTAGTTATAAATACGTATCAAGGACACACTTAATATTTATAACAGTATATTAATGGTTTCTACAGATATAGTTTACAAATTGCTTGAATATTACTTCATTATTACTTTAGTATTCTCAGGCTCCTAGAGTGTGTTCAGTGGAGCAGATATGTACATTATTAGGTTATAGAATATAGTATGCCAGATTTAGTCATGTATTTTGTGGCAAAGAACTTTGCATTTATTATTTGCTAAAATGGTTTTGAAGTTTTCCTAAAGTAAAATATTTCACAAAATTTTTTCATGTATGTCTTGTAATGCTTCCTTTTGTATCAGAACTTACTTTTACAGTGTGTATGTGTAGTGGTTTTCTCCATATGTCCTCTTGTGATACTGTGGGTAACTCATGGCCCTATAGTTAGAGGAATTTCACTTTTGGCTTAACTTCTCATTATCAAACTTAATGAAAGGAAGGCTTGTGAACAGTGCTGTAGGTCAGCAGTCCCCAACATTTTTGGCACCAGTGACCGGTTTCATAGAAAACAGGTTTTCCACGGACCAGGGGTAGGGGAGTGGCTTTGGGATGATTGAAGCACCAGATGCAGTTTGTTCCTGCTCACAGGGTTTTGATACAAGTCAGCAAGCAATTGATTTATTATGGTCTCTGTGCAGTCAAACCTCTCTGCTTAGTCTGTATTTGCGGCCACTTCCAGCACTAGCATCATCGCCTCATCTCCACCTTAGATCATCAGGCATTAGATTCCCATAAGAAGCACACAACCTAGATCTCTTGTATGTGCGGTTCACAATAGGGTTCATGCTCCTATAAAAATGTGAGGCCATGGCTGATGTGACAGGAGTTGGAGTGGAGCTCAGGAGGTAATTAATGCAAGTGATGGGGAACCGTTGTGAATACAATGAAGCTGGCTGGCCTCTCACCTCCTGCTGTTCAGCCTGGTTCCTAACAGGTTGAGGACTGGTATTGGTCCGTGGCCTGGGTTTGGGGACCCCTGCAGATAATTCAATAAAAAGAAAATGTAGAAGTTATTTTTATTTTGAAACTTAAAGTTTTTCTTTTCTAGCAGCAAATTAACCTTCCTGATTATGTTTTAGGACTGAGAGTAAAGGGGTTATTAATGATGCTTCACAGGCAGATGGTCTACATGTAGAAATAAAATCATGCATTGACTGACAGTATTTGATCTTTGTGCTAAATTAAAAATATAACGCCCAAGCAGCAACTATTGCTTTTTAAAAAATTCTTCTAGAACTTGCCCTTGTGTAAAATTTATAGTCTAGTGGGAGACAATACCAGTTACTATTTTTTTCCATTTCCCTTTGGTGTAAGAGTGAGAAGGGCTTCAGTTTGGAGTCGCAGACGCTTCGGAGTGTAGAGACACAGTGTTATTCATGCAATTATACTTATGGTTTAAATAGGCTTTATTTTATGAGACAGCTGTTTAGGTGTTTGTGCCATTAAATTGCATCTTTCAGAATGATTGGAGCTATTTTATAATCAGAAATGCACTGCCACACAAAAATATTTTTGTTTTTAAAAATTTTGAAATTCCAAATTCATGTGCTATGACAGTTTAAAATCCAGTTATTATATGTTAGATTCTATTTGGAAGTTAAACAGGGCACTAGCAGTTATCTCCTAAGTCATCCTGTCCTATGTAATTAATCCATGTTGGCCATTCTCAGTACAGAATAGTGGACTCTGAAAAGTGGAGGGAGGGCCAATATCAGAACTAGCCTATGGGACCTTATCAGAGCAAAGGTTGAGCTTTTGAATGAATCCTGAATCAGTACCTGAAACTATCATTTTAAGTTTGATTAAAAACTAAGCAATCTAACTCAAATTGCTTCTCTATCGGGAAATTGGTCAAATTGGGCAGAGCTTGTTAAATATTTCTTGGAAGTACAGTGGCCTTGTGCTTAAAAGATGAAATTTGTACTTGACAGGTTAAGAATGTTGGATGAGATGCCTCTGAGCCTCAATTTCTACAACTAAAATAGCAACAGTATCGTTATGTAGAAGATTGGAATATTTTTAACTTAGAGAACCTGTGAAAGTTCCCAGTATATTTCTTGTTGAATAACATAGATATTCAGATGTTTATTGAATTAGAATCTAAGGTAGTAGATGTGATAGGAAAAGGATTATCCATATTTTCTCCCTGCTCAGCATGGTTTCATTGGGAACTTCTTCAGTTTCATGAAAGACAATGGTGTCATTTACATTAATATTTGTGCATTGTATTCAAACTCTTAGGGATTTTAACTTTGCATTTGTGTGAGCTTAAGTAATAATAAAAATTGGCAGTTATTTTAAACGTCATCATTGACGTTTAATATGGCAGAGTTAAATTACAAACATGGTCACTCTAGGATTTACAATTACCTTGTTGCTTATAGCATAAGTGGACAAACTATTTCTGCAAAGGACCAGATAGTAAATATAGGCTTTGCAGGTGACCTATGATCTCTGTTGCATATCTTTAAAATTATAACCCTTTAAACCTGCAAAAACCATTCTTAAGTGAGGAACAGGGCAAAAACAGGCCAGTGGCCCAGTTTGATCTGTAGCTGGGTAAATGGAAGACTCCTGGTTGATGGAATTCCAGAGTTTTCAGTTCTCAATATAAATCCTTTTATATCTGGCTTCTTTTCCTTCATCTTTTTCTTGCTTCATTCTCAGCAGCAGTGTTTAATTGTAGTGATCTCTGTTTTCATTATCCATATATTCTCTGTATTCCAGTTTTCTTGCCATTTAGCTCATGCTGTTATATTTTCCTAAAACTTTTTTTAAGCCCTATCAAAATTTTGACTCTCCTATCAATTCTTCCAGAAGTATTTTAGCCTACAGGGATTAAAACCTCCACTCATATTTTAAACTACTGTTTTTAAATAGCATTCACTATAGGATTTTACACACTTTTTAAAAATTGGCTCTCATAGTTTCTTCTGTATTGGTTTTATTGCCCTCAAAACATTATAGACATTTTCATGGAATAATCTTCTATACTTGTTCATTATACCTAGAGCAGTGAGAATGTACAAGAGTACATTCCAAGGAGGTTTTAAACTTTATACCCATGTGCATTTTCACTGGAATTACTTGTGGGTTTAAAAATTTTTTTTATTTTAATTAAAAATTTTTTTTTGATAAAAATTCCTGGGATCTACTCCTCAGAGGTTTTGACCCTGGATGTGAAATGAGGCACAGGAGTGCCTGTCTGCACTTCAGCTTGAAATCCCATGAGATTCTCATGCAGACTGCTATAGACACCATTTGAGAAAACCACTGTAGTAACTAAAGGTTCCAGAGTCATACACAAAACAGTCTGTGGTCCAGTTTCAGTACCATTAATTAATGAACCTTGTCATTTCATTTTCCCTTGTAATCCATGGGAAATGCCTGTCCTTCCTATTTCGTGAGCTTGATTTGAAAATGGTGTATATGAGATTATTTTGAAAACTGATGTATTATGTAAGAGTCAGTTTTATGAACAAAGATCCTATTTCAGTTGATTCCTAAGCTCACACAAAAAAGTATCGTGTTGGGAAATGGTATGCTTTGAACTGAATTTAGTGAGTTTAATGCAGAGAGAAATTTTTGCTGAATTTCAGTCAATATGATGGTATCAATAAGTATGAAAAGTGGATTCTGTAATGATAGTAAAATTTAGAAAACTAACTATAAAAATGTAATTATTTAAGATAATATCTTTCTAGTGAGTTATTTAAGGTTTAAGACCATCTAACTAAAATATTGAGGCACACTGTTGTATTATTTAAGAATATATTTGTTTAATTGCTGAATGTTTATGAAGAAGTACACAGTTTAAAGTTTGGGGAAAGCTGGGATGGCTCAGCAGGTTAAACTCTCTCTTTGAAGCCCCGAGGACCTAGGATCGAATCCCGGCTCCGGCCCAGGCAGACCCACATGCTGAACTGGGGTGTGCTTCCCGAATGCGGTGAGGCTCCCCAGTTCAGTTAAAAAAAAAAAAAAAGTTTGCCCTCTATTTTCAAAGAGAGGCATGGTGTTAAAATTATCTTTTTAATTATAAGTGAATCTAATCAGTAATAACATAGTAATTTTAAAATATTCAGTGTATTCTTTGATATTAGTTGTTGGGTTTCGGAGAATAATTAACAAAAAGAATGTAGGAAATGCTATCTTTGTTTTGTACATGTTGTAACATGTGGGTCTTTTTGAATGATGACTGAGAACCCAGAGTATTGTAGAAGAAGCTAGATGTTAGTTTGTAACTACTTTGATAATTTAACTTTCTGTTGTGTTGATATCGCAGGTTACCTTTCTTTATTTTCTTCTAGCTATTCATTTCTCTCAGTCATTGTAGCTCCCTCTCATCTCTGTATTTTCTTCTTGTCATTAAGTGTGTTATCTTTTTTATAATCTTATTTGAATGTAATTAAAATTATAAATTGTTACTTTAAAAAACTTTTATTTTTGAGATGTTCCTGTATATACAGAAATAGACAGAATAACAAACTCCCATCAGCTTATAGTCCTGTTCCTTTTTTATTATTTTGAATAGACCTATGTTATGCAGTTTCATCTATAAATTCATCAACTAATGTTATCTCTAAAAAAAAGGGATTTTTAAAAATATAACCACAATACCATCTTTGTGTCCATAAAAGTTAACAATAATCTAGTTATCTAGCCATTGTTCAAATTTCCTTTAGTTGCATAAATTGCATAAATTTTCCTTTTTCTCTTTCTTTAGGGGCATGTTTGAATTAAGATACAAGACAGGGCTACACATTATGAGTGGAAATAAGGGTTTTAAAACCCTGTAGCGCTGTTAAAGGATTGGAGGCTAGATGGATCACAGTCTGACCTGCAAAGGCCTGGCTGGGACCAGGCAACTTATTGAGGCCTGTATCATTTGCTCTGTGGGTTAGAGCCATGTTTGTGTCAGGACAAAGGGACCTCAGACCAGGTGTCTACTCTGGGTCTGGGGACTCTGTCCTCTTCAGTCCCTGGGAAACACAGCCACTTAGGCAACTTCCAGGCCTGGCAGCAAACTTGCAACACAAGTGCCCCATGGTACACATATAAATTGTTGTCCTTCACCTGTGTCTTTTTCATTGCTCCAGCATCAGCTGCTACTGAGGCTCCTAAAAATTGATGCTGGGTTCTTACTGCAGAGCTGGAAGGCTGTTTGGCTGCTATGACAGCACCTGGCATTCAGTCTCAGCAACAGAGGATGCCATCTGGTTGTAGGATGCTTTATGAGCTGATAAGAAGAAACTTGAAACAGGCTCTGGGTCCATAGATTTTTGAGAAATTGGTGATGACATTGAAGTTTTCTTGGTGGTTCTGTCTCATGAAATGCCATCTTGCATGGGCAAGATCAGCTATGTATAGAAGTAGCCAGAGGCCATGTTGGGCAGGAACTTCTTGAAGATTTAGATCTGTTTTGTTAGTCTACTGGACCATGATACCACCAGTTCCCCTAGGATGAGCTCACACTGGCTGGTAATGCTAGGATCTTTCCAAGGATGGGGTGACTATGAACAGTTATCTTCTGGTACCAGAACTTACCGGTATTCTCCTTTATGCCATCTCATGCAGCATGGTGCTGTAGGTCTTAGTGATGGTGAGGAGGGTGTCTTGGTTGTGTGAGTGCTATGCTGCACCAGTCCTCCAGCTTGCAAGGGCCTACTTGGGCTACCTGCTTTCTCGTCACTCAGAACCCCTCTCAGGGATGCCATTACAAGACTGGTCTCTGTCAGAGGCTTCTCAAAGCCACGGCACAACTGCCGGATCTGTTTTCTCGCCCCGTACCTCCCTTCATTTTATTATGAAATATTTAAATATACATAGGAGTTGAAAAATTATGTAGGTAATAACAGTAAACATTGTGCTATATTTGATTTAGATACAAATATCTGTGTATATAGCTGTCATCCATATTACATTTTTCTTGAATTTCAGAGTAAGTTGCAAATATTAGTTCACATCACCCCTAAAATATTTAATATATCATTAATTAGACTTCATTATGTGTTAATTTTTTGAGGTATAATTTATATAGTGAAATATAAAAATCTTCAGTGTACCATTGGAAGAGTTTTTATAAGTGCATTGTTTGGCAACCTAAAGCCCTATAAAAATACAGAACATTACCATCATCCCAAAAAGTTTCCTGACATTACTTCCTATTTAATCCTTGTCCCTTCTAGAGGCATGATTTTTATCATGTTCATGTAAGTAAAATAATGGGCTTTTTTTTTTGTATAAAACTTTTTTTGAGAGCTGTGTGTGTGGATGCATATAGCTTGTTCCTTTTTTATTAGTGAGTACTATTAAATGAATATACCAAAATTTGTTCATTCTTCTTTGTCAGATATATGTTTAGTGAACATTTGCCTCCAGTCTGTGGCTTTCTCATTTAGTTTCTTATTGGTGTCTTTTGACAAGCAGAGTTTTGTCTTTTTGATGAAATGTACCATTTCTTAATTTTAAAATTACTGCTTTCTCTGCTCTCTCCTAAGTCTCTTGCCTGCTTCTAAATCATGAGAATAATCTCATTTTATTTTAGAAGCCTTGAAAGCTTTAGCTTTTATGTTTAAATCTAAGTATGATCCATCTCAGATTAATTTTAGTGTATGGTATAAGAGGTCAAGATTCATTTTTCCCCATGAATCTATATAGTTTTCCAGCTTTCTTTGTTAAAAATACTTTTCTCAAGGGATTGCTTTGGAGCTTTTGTCAAAAAATGAAATGACCTTGTAAGTATGGGTACCATATTTTCCGGCGTATAAGACGACCGGGCGTATAAGACGACCCCCTAATTTTACAGTTAAAACATAGGTTTAGGCCTATATTCGCTGTATAAGACTACCCCCCACTTCCGAGGCTGTAGTCTTATACAGCGAATATAGGCCTAAACCTATGTTTTAACTGTAAAATTAGGGGGTCGTCTTATATGCCCGGTCGTC